>JAWLRI010000215.1:556542-672169 GCA_034781795.1 Crypturellus tataupa
CTTTTCTTTTCTTTTCTTTTCTTTTCTTTTCTTTTCTTTTCTTTTCTTTTCTTTTCTTTTCTTTTCTTTTCTTTCAGTTTTTGGAGGGAGCTGCTGAGTATGGCCTGAAAAGGACTTGTAAGAATTTTAGGTTAGTTGGTGCCATGGGAGAAACCTGCATAGCAGTGCTTTATCAAATATCTCTCAGCATATGGAATATATCAGGTCATATGATTGGTTGGAAAAGTTGTGACAGAGAGTATGGGTCCTTTAATTTGTGTGAGGGAATCTAGGGCTGCGGTTGCTCTGGTAAAAGCTGGAAGGCAGAGCTGAAGAAGTGCAGTGTTCTTGGCAGGAATGGATGTAGCCCTCAGGAGATAGATGCTTTATATGACTTTATATGAACAAAGCCCAAAAGGAACTCTGACAAATGGGTAGAATGACTGGTCACCTCTCTAAAGCTTTTCATTTCAGGCAGCCAACTAAATACTGACCATAGATTTCAAAAATTGCACTTTTCCAATGGAGCCTTCGCTACTGGTACTCAAGTAGGCATTTACATCTTCTGGTGGCATTTGTTCTGCAGTCGCTGTACTGCTGAGATTCATTAAAGCACCTCTCTGATGATGTCTAAAACCACCAGTGAAGACCTTCTTGACATAATCAAGTTACTTTAGTGGTAAGTGCAGTATGACACAGAGCTAAATAATAAAGTATTATGCCCGGTGTATTTACCTCATATGTGTATCATAAGTGCAATAGCACAGCTTAGGCATTGGGCTTGCATTCATCCAGATTTTGTGAATATGCAATTTATCTTGTAGCATTGTTCCAGAAATGCAGCACTAGGTCAATGGGGAAGCAGTGATACAAAGTGCAACCAGCAAAGCAAAGTAAGAGCTGCTATTAATATTTATAGGCTACTTCCTGAAGAAAAAGAAAACAAATAAATAAATAAAAACCTAAAATCATGTTAACTGAAAATAGATCATGTTTTTTAGACACTCAAAAATCTCAGAGGGTTGAGTATCTTCAGCTTTTGACCGAAATGCAAAAATACTTAGTCAGGCAGGGGTAGTGGAGAGGAGGGTCAGCTTACAATTAATCCATGTGTTAGCAAGTGTTTGAGGCAGTAGAAATAGTCCTCCTCCCAATTCCCTTGATACCAAGTAAGCTTTTCCAATGCATGCCATCATTATTTTTCTTTATGAGCTTATGCTAGTATTAAAAAAAAAACCTTAATGAATAAAGGAAAAAGTCCATTGTGTTTTAAAAGCAAATCTTTGCTTTTTAAAAAATATGGAACGGAAACATGCTCTGTTTACACTAAAGCAAGCTTTGCCACAGTCTTCAAAGGAAGTAATATTAGGTTCTGAATGTTTGTAATAGTTCTAAGCCAATTTATGCAGATAAGATCTTCCACTTAGCTGCAATTCTTGGCAACAGCATGCACTTCAGTGCAGATTGTGAAAATAAC
The DNA here is from genome assembly GCA_034781795.1 of Crypturellus tataupa. Classification (NCBI taxonomy): domain Eukaryota; kingdom Metazoa; phylum Chordata; class Aves; order Tinamiformes; family Tinamidae; genus Crypturellus; species Crypturellus tataupa. Next base: position 557,999 of record JAWLRI010000215.1, read on the forward strand.
ACTCAACTCCCACTGACCCAGGAGTCAAATGGCTCTAGTATGGCATATGGTCTTGCTTTCTATAATTAGATGTAACAAAAGTGTATTGTAATTGCTGTTATCGCAATTTATAGTAAAGTACTACAGATGTAGGCCATGATTTTCTGCAAGCATTCGCTGACAATAACGGTGGACCATGGCAGAAAAGAAGTTGCTTTGGGTATTAAAATGAGTGCGTGTCTTCACAAGTATGACTGAAAATAGAGGACCATATTTAATAATCAGTTGATACCCCAGTACTTTCCATTTTAAATGATGCTTTCTTATTTTAAAGGGACTTTTTTTTCTGTTTTTGGGAAATCCTGTATTTCCATTATTTGCTCTAAGGCCTTGAAATCTGACAGCCAGCTCTTGATTTAGAGAAGCTAAAGTTAATGGGAACACTGGATGTCTCCTGCCTCTGGCACAGTGTACTTTGGAGGCATGAGTAAGAAGTGGTGGAATCGGGAAGCTTTGAGAACTAATCTTGTTACAACCTTGGATTTCTGATGTAACCGCAGGCAAGTTTCTGTCGTAGTTGCCATCCTTGCACAGAGGAGATACTAGTATCAGCTCACAAGGGCAATAAGGATGTAAATTAATGCTTGTGAATCAAAGAGCAGGCAGAAATGAATATATCATTGGGCATTGTATGATGCAGAAAATCTAGCAGGGATCAAACCAAGATTTTGATATAGACAGGGTGGAAGACTGTCCTATCACTTAGCTGTGTCAGTCTTGGGCCTTAGGTGAGACCTGGATTCTGGGAGAGAAAGTAGAGGTGCAGTCAAAGCCTGGGTCATTGTGTAAGCAGATAAAAGAGCTTGAATCAAGCTCTTGACCACTATAATGGTGGCATTTCTCACTTCTTGTGTGTTTGACAAGTGAAATCATATTCTCCAGCTGCTGCTCGAGGAGGTTTGCAGCATGAGGCCTCTGTGTCTCCCTTGTCATTTACTCTCCCAAACAGCCCCGGGAGGGCTCTGAGTGCCTCTGGATGAGGCTCCTCTGCCCTCTGTGAAGGCGACTCCAATTAACCGTCCCCACGCTCCTCCCATGCACTGAAGAACCTCTGCTTGTTCATATAGCTGTAAATTATGGATTCAGGCCATAGGACTGAGAACTGTGAAGAACGATCTGAATGGAGGAAATAATCTGGATATCATTGCTGATGGTTTCCAGTGCTTTCATTTCTCATATTTCCACTTTTGTTTCCCTCGGGCAATTCAGTGCCATTTTGTGGTCCAGCCTTTAAACATTTTGTGTAATTACGGCTCTGGAAACACAAGTGCTCACCAAGTTAATTTTTTCATAGTGTTCCAAAGACCTTAGCAGCATTATTAAATATATTTATATTAAAAAAAATGTTTTCCAGTGAGTTTAGTTTTCCTTGTGCTCCAGCTCCAGCCTTGTGCTCCAGACTTGTGTTAGTCTTAATTCCCAGCTTAAAAGTCACTGAAGACAAGCGTGCCTGAGGCTTTGCCAGCTGTTTGCCCAGGATTCACTGGTCCCCCTGTGGAAGTTGCTCTTGGCTGGACTGTGAGCAAGCAGACAAAAGAGCTACCAGGATTGGTGGCGGAGCACTCGGGACGAGTGACTTCTTTAGGTTGTGCTTGGTGGCAGGGGCACCGGCTTCTGTGGGTTTTCACCTGAGAAACAGGACTTGGCACCCCATGCAATGTTTTGGGTTTTGTTAGTTTGCTTCAAATAAGTTTAAGGAAGCAGCATGTGCACACTGCTCCATGCTAGGACGTTAAAGTAGACTTCGCTCCAGGTAATTTACAGTGGACCTGAGTCATTTCTGATTAATGAAATTTTGATTAGCATTCAGAAGGCATGTGTGTTCTGCAAATCCTGTGTAAGGGAGATAGGGAGCAATCTCATCCACCACTTGTCTCCATCATTTAGGACAGGAAGAATCCAAGCAATTAAAACTAGCTATTTAACATCATCTGACTAGTATGCTGAAATGCAAGATAAAGATTTTGCTTCAATTTTTAAAGGTGTTTATGCATCTCATTTCCTCTGTTTTCAATAAGAATTAGCCAGCTTAATGTCTTTAGAAAATAATTCCCTTTTCAGATATATGCAATCTGATATACTCCTCTGTATGTGCGCATCCTCTCTCACCCAGTCAGTGTGGAGAAATAATAAACGTCAAATCCCTACAGACCAAATATGTTTCCTGAAACTTTGTCTTGAATGGCACCGTATTTGCTGCTCAGGGAAAGACATAAAGAGGCTCCCTGGAGAAAGCAGGTTATCAGAAACATCTGGGGACAGATAGGAGATACTGCATGATCTGATGAGGAGCTACAATGGGATAGTTTGCTACATGTAAAACACTTTTCTATCAAATTAGATTGGGGGGGGGAGTCTTTTTTTTTTTTTTCTTTTCCCTTTAATGAGCTAGCAAATACTGCTATTCTCAGGAAACTTTTTCAATAAGGCCCAAGAACCTGCTGGAAACTGTGGTGGCTGAGTGGGCTAGGGCAAAGGAAAAGATTGCTGGAAAAAAACCTTGTTATGTTTCCACCCCTTTGTTAAAACTAGAATACAGGGGAGGAAAAGGCAACAATTTGTTCCCCTTGTATGAGAAATACTTTCTAGGGAGCCAACACCAGCTTGTGTATGATAAAATGAGAACAGCTGCATGTAACTATAGGCATGTACTAATAGGGCACTTGACAGGGCTGTGATCCTAAGTGCCCCTTCTAGACTGATAGCTTTAAAACACTTTTTTTTCCCCCAAGAAAATAAGATCATGTCTAATTTTGGCCTCGAAGTGTCAAATCACATTCATTTACTATAATTCACATGAATCCAGGAGTATCTGGAGAAGAAACAAGCAGTGACTAATAAATAGCCTTGTTACACCTTTCCTGTAACACCAGCACTGTGAAGGATAGAGACCATCAGATTTAAAAACTCTGTGAAGTGGCTTAATTCCTTTAGCAAAGTTGTAAAGAGCCACTACAGCTCTAAGATGCAGAGATTCACTGAACAGTATTGGAAGGACTAAAACTAGGCTGCTAAGACAGGGGAGATTTGTAGAGTGCACTGATGATAACCTCCACATCCTTACAGGTGGAGCTGATGAGGGAAGATGATCTGCAGGACCTGATACTTACAAGAAAGGAAGAACTGATTGCGGAGCTACTGGAGGCCACAAGGATGATCAGGGGCCTGGAACATCTGCCCTATGAGGAGAGGCTGAGGGAGCTGGGCCTGTGCAGCCTGGAGAAGAGAAGGCTGAGAGGGGACAGCCTTGAGTGTGTTATCTCAAGGGAGGGAGAGAAGAGGATGGGGCCAGGCTTTTTTCAGTGGTGGCCACCGGTAGAACTAGAGGAATTGGCCACAGACTGAAACACCAAAAGTTCCACAGGAACTTAAGGAAAAATTTCCTGACAGTGAGGGTGACAGAGCCCTGGAACAGGCTGCCCAGAGAGGTTGTGGAGTCTCCTTCCCTGGAGATCTTCAAAACCTGCTTGGATGCAGCCCTGTGCCATGTGCTCTAGGTGACCCTGTGTGTGCAGGGAGGGGTTGGACGAGATGATCTCAGAAGTCCTTTTTAACATTAACGATTCTATGATTCTGTGGTTGGGAGTATGAAGGTCTGGGGTGGCTTTGGTAGTAATGAGTATGAAATGGTGGAGTACAGGATGCTGAAAGGAGGAAACAAGGCAAGAGAAGAGGAGGGTTCCGGAAGAGCTGACTGATTTACAAGGATAACCTCCCGCAAGCACAAGCATGGTCCATCTTGATGGGCTGCAAAGCCGCCTCCTGAGAGTTACTTCCAAATAGATTAGGGAAAAGAAGGTGAATGGGAGCAGTCAGCATGGCTTTATGAAAACAAAATTATGCTTGAACCTTCCACAATGAGGTGATGAGCTCAGTAGATGAGCGCAGAGCAGTGCATGTGGTTTACCTTGACTTTAGCAAAGCTTTCAACAGTGTGTCCCATAGCAAGTGATGAAGTGTAAGCTATAAAAATGGTCAGTGATGTGGCCTGAAAACTGTATGAATTGTTGGGCTTAAGGAGGTGTGAGGTCCAACTGAAGGTCAGTCACTAGCAGAGTATTCCAGGGTTGATATTGTTTTACCAATTTAACATCTTCTTTAATGACTTGTACAAGGGGACAGCGTGTGCCCTGATTAACTTTGCAGACAACACAAAACTGGGAGGAATGGCTGATTGACCAGACAGCTGTGTGATGTCCCTGCTGCCACTTTCGTGTAGGTTAAGCAATGTGACGATCATTAGATGACAATCAAAAAAGCCTAACCAGAAACTCAGGGTAGATCAGTTTGAAATTTGTTTCACATAATGACATGAAGTGTAATAGGTTTTGAGAAAAGCATCTAAAAAATGTTTTTTCAGAACACCCACTGCTCTGTGATATGGGAATTTTCTGCAATATGAGAAGATGTACACACTGTTTTTAGTGCAGACCTCAATCTTTCACATGCCAGCTGAATGCACTAGACATTGGGAATTTTAGCTACCAGTCAGCCCTCAGGAATTCAACAATTTTGGGAGCAGGACGAGAATGGACAGCAGCTTAGACCAGTGTGCCTCAACGTGTAGTTCAGAGACTTCTGAAAGATCTATAAGGCATTAAAGCAGGAGTTACAGAATTGAAAACAGTAAAATGGAAAAAAAACAGACACATGTACATACACACAAATATTCGCACCCATGCAAATGTGAGTAAACAAAGTGGAAGAAACTACAGGTACCCCCTGAGCATCAAAGTACGTCGTAATTCTAATCTGGTTGTAAATGAAACCTGGTGCAGAAAACACTGCTCAAAAAGGTTTGCAGATTCTTGAGGTGGGAGAACGGGCAGGGAGTGACTTTTCCTGTGGTTGAAAAATAAAAGGGCTGTGAAATACTGCTTTGGCTGACCTTCAGATGCCCTTCTAAAGTCAAATCCTTCAGTCAGCAAAGCAACGGCCAATCTGCAACACCCCACGATGGGCTAGAGTACTCTGCCACTTGGTAATGACAGAGCACTTTCGACTTTGCATGGTGGGCAGAACTTTAAAACACTCTAAGTCAGTAGGCTTAAAAAGGGCCAGGCAGCAGCTGAGTTAGGGGTTTTGGGAGCCCCAGAGCCTTTGTGGAAGAAAAAGTGCATTTGAACCAACTTCTTTAGGTACCTAAGCCTGATTCAATGCCCCTGTATAAGCAACCTATGGTGTTTGTTATGTCACAGAGTAAGTCACAGGACCTATGTTAGATCCTCATATAATATGACATGAACACCCAACATGAACACCCTTTGGTATGCATATTTTTTGGCCAAAATCCCTCCCCTCCACACTCCTCCCTCAAAGGACTGAATTGTGCTGATATATATTAGGTGTAGATTTGTGAATCCAGAAGAAGCACCCATCCAGAATACCACAAACATCTTGGGAAAATCTCTGTGCTTCAAAAGGACACTGAAAACAGGCGGCACTGGAGAAAGTGCACACTATGTCAGTGCCTTGGTGTGCAGACACAGAGAGCTAAGCAAAAGGGAAATACTGAGGACTGGCCAACCTCTACATCCTACCCCTTAGGTATCTTGCACTGGTCTGCTGGAAAGCAGAACTTTTTGCCTAAGGATCTGAACCTAAATAGAACATTCTCTTGGTTAAAACGCTTGTGTGTTTGCTTTCAAAAGCTGAGTAAGGCTTGAAGCTTTTTCTTTGGAAACAGAGTCATTGAAAGAGGCACAGTGATATACTATTTAACACAACAGATTAGTGGTAAAGACATTCAAATCATCAGATGCAATTCTGTCTTTTATCTAAAGTCACTGAAGCCTCTATTCCAAAAACCTGCTCTATTACCCAATGAAGTGTGTAGAGGTGAATGGCTTGGAGTATTCGGAGGTAGAGTCCACACACAGCTAGAATTTGAGTTCTTGTGAAGAAAAGAATGAAAGATATACTGGACTACAGAAAAAATACAAACATAGACCTGATTCTGTACTAGTGGGTAAACACTCACCTGGGATGGGGGAATAACTGTGTTTAGAGACTACTTTTCACTTTTAAAAAGTTGGAATATCCCTTAAGCCTTGTAAATAAAAACCCAGCAACATCCAGGGATTTGGGAAGAACATTTTATTGCTAAGCATATCTTTAAACAAAATGCAAATAAGAAAAGAAAAAGAATCAAAAAGGAAGAAGAAAAAGAAAGGGGGAAAAAAGAGTAACATCACAATAACTCAAATAAAAATTCTTAATATTGTCCATAAAACAACAGGGATATGGTAGAAGCCCACATACAGAAATGCACATGTTCCCAAAAACTGTCCAATAGAAACTTACACAAAAAAGGAAAGCTTTTTTTCCTTAACTTAAAAAAGGAAAGCAAAACGGAAAGGAAGAAAGAAAGCAGGAAATCATTTCACAAGACTCCAAGACTCCAAGAACAGCAATCTTTTACAGACATCAAGATATAACCAACTTTATATAGGTTCAGCCAGTTAAATCATCTAAAATCGTGCTTTCATACCTTTTTAAAACCTGTCTTTTTTAGTATAAAAAATAAAAAAGGAAAAGAAAAGCTCAACCTCGCACGCACGCACACGCACCGCACACGCGCACATACACACACTGAAAATTTCTGTTAACAGGAAAGCATCTTCTCTAAACGTTTGAGAAGGATGCTTTTTTGAATTGAAGTTCCCATGTGCGTGTGTGTATTTGATGACACTTCTTCAAAGTCAAATATTCATGCGACTTATAAACACCAGCAAGAGTAGATTTCTAAACCTAAACAGCTGATTAGTTTTCATCTGTATACAGAAAAAGTGTACATTTCTGATATTCCAGAGTTCTCAATCCATCTCATTTTTGTTGTTTTCTCTCTGTCTCTCTCTCTCCTTTGCTTTTTCGCACATGACAGGCATGGCCATCAAACTACCTGGCTATTGTACTGTACAGTAAGATAATTCTTTTCAAGGTAACTGGGAAAAAGCGGAAACCAAGTAATCAAATTAAATAAATAAAAACAAAAGACGATCCCAATTTAACCATAAAACCAGTATATACATCATCAGGGCATCCATATAGAAATCATATTAGCAAAAAAAGTAGTAAAATATTTAAACAAAATTTCAGATTTTTTTTTTTTTTTTTTTTTGACACAGGTAACTGTGACAAAGCTAAAACACACGCGCTTTCACATTGTAAGTTTTGCTTTTGTTGTTTGTTTCTTTTTACTCTGTTCTTCCTGAACATTCTCATTCCATGTTAAGACCATAACAGAATTTCTGTTCCAGTCGTCCCATCAAACATACCATGATAAATATATCTGTGTGTATATATATATATATAATAATATTATTATTAAATTTCTTTTTCATTATTATTTTTGTGTGTCACAGCAGCTTTATTTTCTTTCATATAAAAGGGAAGGAAAAGGTAGATTAGGGCAAATGGAAAGACAGAGATGATCTGATATGTCAAGCTACAAAATTAAAATATTACATATGAAAACAGTATGTCAAAAAAAATCTATGTATTTTTCATTTTGCATTCTTTTACAAGTGTTTAGCTCATCTTACATTTATGGGTCTTGTCACAAGTTGAACTCTAATGGTGTCTTTCTGATCTCTTTATTAAACTGATTTATTATTATGTTTTGCATGCACTGCAATCAGTCACAAAACCAGAACCCAGAGAAAGGCTCCTTTATTTCTGCATAGCATATTCAGCTCAGAATGGTGAACCACTTTTTTCTAAGCATTCTTTTTTAAGTCTTGAAATCCTCTTAAGTTTGGCTGTGCTAATGCATACTAAATAATATTTTCAAATAAAGACAAAGCTCCTCATCAGAACAGACCCAAACCCATCTATTCTTCAGTTCAATTGCAAATACTGGAGCCAGATCCAAGGGGACCAGCTCTCCATGATAATTTTCTTCATCACCACCCGTCATACACTTTCACTGTGTTGTTAGCAAACAACTTACTGTAAGACGACGGATTCTAGAGACAACACAACCAGATATGCAGAGTAAACACCATGGGTAGCTTTTGAGTTCATATATGGCAATAGTCTCTCTTTATTTATTATGGATTTTTTTTTTCCGAGATTTCTTCTCAATTCATGTCCAGGTTCACTCTGCCCCCCAAAAACCGTTCCTCTCCACCCTACCCTCCCACACCCAACAGTAAACAAAACAAAACAAAACAAAACAATCCAAGAAACCAAACCAAACCAAACCAAAAACCAACAATCTCCAAAATCATTTATTCCCCTCCTCCAATCTCGAAAAATTATGTATGCTGGACAAGGCCAGATCAGTTTGTTCAATACTTTTTGATGTTTATAGTGTTTATATTTTTTCTTTTTCCTGCCTTTTTTTTTAATAAGTAAACTGAAAAATTATCGATACAGTCAGGAATCACGAACATTGTTAAAGACTCACTTGGAGATATGAAACAAGTAAGCCATGAAGTCTTCTACCTTTGCAGAGAGTTCGTGGAGGAGGAGATTTGGAGATGTCCAAGTCCGCTAACAGGGTAGAGTTGTTCGCGCCATCTCCAGAACGCTAAGTGTGCTTTATAATACATTAGGGTAGAGTTTGCTGACTTCAAGCGATGACTGAGACATTAACAGTCACTGCTGACATTTTTTTTCCCAACACCTTTTCCCACAAACGATATCTCCCAATCTCGTTCGCTGTAATGGTTCTGATATTTCAATTAAATCTCATTAAGTATTTATATATTTATATATAAATAAGTATTCTTTTTTACACATAATACTCTTTGTCCTTGTTTTTCTGTTTCTTGTGGCCGCTCTTTGAGCTCTGCTGCTTCTCCTTCACGAGCGTGCCGTTGCTCTGGGCCGAGTTGCTGATGTAGTTCCGCGTCTCGTCCACCTGATAGGACCCCTCGTCCCTGTTCCTGTACTTGTACATGGCGTACAGGAGGATGAGGATGCAGAGGGCGGCAGCAGCCACAATGCCGACGACCATCCCCGTTGTGCTGCTCGACTCACGGACCACCTCTGAGGCCCCCGGAACCCGTCTGATTCCCGGCTCCGTGGGGTTTGCTGTGGGCACATTACGGAACATGGGGGAAGTGATTAGCGGGCTCTTCAGCTTTGTGCTGTCTAGCTCATAGGCAGTGGGCAACGGAAGCAAGACTATGTCAGGCTGGGGTTTGAGCTCACGGTTATTCATTTTGCCAGCTGGCAATTTGGGTACCATCCCAGTCGAGGACGAAGCTGTGGAGCGGATCAGCTCAGGGGACAAAGACGTGGTAGTAGTCCTACCAGTTTCGGAGACTTTGTTAGGTCTAAAGTCCTTGGATTCCCACTTAGGTGCGTGTGCTTTGTAGCCACCTTCGAAGATTGAAGTGGAAAGACTCTTATCTGTTACCAAGGAGAAGGTGGTGTAAAAATCTTCATCATCAGTAGGGGGTAGGTTAGAGTCAAAGGTTTCCCCTGAGCCATACCCAGATATCACCAAGCCATCATCATCACAACCATCGCTGCCTTGGTCCGACAAGCAAGGTAACCCCGCCTCAGAGGTCATGGACAGGGAATCTTTGGTGGTCTCAATAATGGTGAGGAGGGGGCGAAAGGTAGGGGGAAGTGTAATGAAAGGTGCACGAGTAGCAATAGGAGGGATATCTAAAGGGTCTTCTACAAGTAGAGGGATAACTAATTCACCTCCTGGGATGGAAAAGAGAGAGAAAAAAAGAGTATTAGTACATTTTAATGGCAATGTATCATTTTAAACTCACTTAGCTCAAGGGCAGTACATCGTTTGAGTATTATGCAAAAGTGTCAGGGAGCCTGATTTCTATTCACAACTACACTACCAACATATTCCCAGGGGTTTCCCTTCACTCTTTCCCCCCATCCTGCCTTTGATATGATGGTAAGCTGCATGTTCCATTTCCTCCCTCTTTTAACTTACATACAGTGAAAAACTCTGAAGTTTTGAGGACCCAAAATTTTGGATTTTGAAGATACTCTCAAGTGACTCGGAGGATATTGATTTTTAGCAACTGGTTACGAGACTGAATTGCTTCAAACCTTCGTACTGCAATATTCTCGTAGATCAATTTTACTGCTTATCTTACCAGTTTTTCCTCTTCTGCTTCTTTTCATGTAATAAAATGTTGATATTTCTTCACTGCCATTCAAGTCTGCTTTCCTTCTGCAGCAATTTCTATGAAGTCTTTTCCCAATCAATCTTGTCTTCTTGATTGCTTACTGGTTTTTAAACTGTGGGAAGGCTCATGAAAGTGAGAGATGCAATAACAACCAATACTTACTGGGGTCCACAAAACTACAGGCCTTTACTCAGTACTTTTTCAGGTCTTTTTAATGTTTACCATCCTGTTACCTACACTGGGCATGCTTCTTTCCTTTCACCTTCTTGAGCTTCAACGCACCATCAACTTGATCTTCAGTCCTTCTTTTCTCTTGCTGTTATATGGGTAAAAATTGTGATAGACTTTGTTGCTGTTTGTGATAAAAACTGAGTAAAAACTCTGATGACCCAAATCAGTGCTTGAGCCCAGGACTTACTGCAGATGTTGCTTTCACACCTACTGTCATTTCTTGATATGCAGATAGCCATGGAAGCATAATTATTTTAGTCTATGTTCAGACTGCATAATCTTCTAATGACATACAGGTTACAGACAATTCTTTAAAGATGAGCTGTGCTGCTTTTGAAAGTTTTTCCGTAAATTTTCACTTGGGTCATTTTTTCTTTGTTAAGCCAGTTATTTAAATAAGCCAGTTATTTAAATACAAACTGAGGGCTGTATATTACACCATGTCTACTCATCTAGATCTATAGGAAGAGAGTGCAGCTCAGTTCAAGATGTTTGTAAGGCATGAGAAACTTTGAGTTATACCCTACAGTGCTTAAGGAGAGAGGCAAAAGGAATTTCAATTTCTAAATAAGTAATTCCAGATTTGACTTATGTATTAATAATTGCTAATGAATAGTCTGATGTTTTAGCGACTGCTGAATGGTGTCACAGTCAAAACTCTGCTCATTCTAATCTACAGTGTATATTGCATGCACTCATTTCTCACTGAATACTCCCAGCAGTGCCCATGGAAATTTTATGAAGAACAGGCCTCTAAAATCATAATCTCATGCTAAATATACTTGGAGAGCAATGTATTTGTACAAATTATATATTGAAAATAGCAACAGGATACTGAAAAGGTGCTTAACAGTTTGATTAAATCTGGATGGCTTAAATGGAAATATTGCTTATTCTTATACCTGATGAGAAACTGAGTGCTGACACAGTTTCATCATTTGAAATAGTTTTAACTCAGAGATACCAGGCTAGAAATTAGGCCAAAGGCAGCAGTTCAGCAGTCTCTTAACATCCTTTCATCTAAAGTTATCCATGAAATAACATACAAAGGATCAATCTAAATATGCTGCTTCATTTTCTGAAATTCCTCAGAAACAAATATCATACATATACAATAATGCCAGTCTCTAAGCCGTTTTCTGTGAAATGTAGAAACTTGAACATGTAATGTGATTTACAGCCATCCCAAAGTCCTATCTGCATAGGGCATCTAAAAGCTATGCCAACAGGTGGCCTCAGAATAAACTTGGTGTATGTCTCAGTGGGGCTGATCACCTGTAAGTCTGGAAAAAATGACAAGAATAATTGAATTTTGATGTAGATGAATTGAATTTCTGTCAAAGCTAAGTCCCAGAAAGTCCAAGATAGATAGTGTCCCTTTAAGTGACTTTTAAAGATTGGTGTTTTGCTGTTAAACAATGGCATTCATTTGTGATTTTAAAACACCACTTGTGATATTCAATTGGAATAGTAAGTTTGGCAGTTTTTAATTGCTTAGCTAAAGCTTTAAAGTGATTTTGTTATTAACATCTATTATACTAGCACATAGCAGTTCTCTGCAGTTGATCTGCTACTCATTGGGGCAATATTCTGGAAAGTTTTCTTCCAAAAGAAATTTTGGGGGGCCAGTTTACTAGAAATTTCTTAGATTTGACTTCAAGGAATTGTTAATGCTACTACTATAAAGATTTTTCTTTAGCCTTGGTTTCCATTTGCAGCATAACTTGCTTTAGAAATAGGCAATCCCGATACAGTTTTTGTTGCTGTTCACTACATGAACCAATGACCAAAAACACTGCAATGACTAGAAAATGATTGTGGCCTTTTAAAAAGCTTTAATCCCTCTTATGTGAAAAGTAACTTTCATACCAGCAATGTTCCATAAAAACCTTTGATTTCCCATACAATTATTAAATCTAATCTCTAGTTTTATTCTCATAGCCAATGATATGCAACACATTTGCCTGTACACCATTTTTAGTGTACAGGCAAAATAAGAAATAAGAACTAAAGAAGCTGTTAAAGGTCTTTCCTTGGGAACCATGCATCTAACAATGGGACATTCATTCATCAATTCATCTCTTACACTTAAGACAACGTATCTTCTGGGAGAAACATAGAGATGAGGGTGATGGTGGCATTAAGGCTAGCTGTATTTATTTTATTTCATTTATTTATTTATTCTTTCTTTCTCTAATGGAAGAAGCCATGAGACAGAAAAAAAAGCTATGTGGAAGAAAGTAGTTAAGGAAAACATACTCTAAATATCATGTCTGACTTGTCTTTTATTGGTATTGAGGCATTTCTGTAAAACTCATAGCAAGCACATCTAATGCATCTAATAAGATGTGTGCACAATTAATACATCTTGGGGTGTATGATTTATAACATGATTTATAATATCCTTTAAAATGGTATGATAAAATTATCACTCAGTCTAAAAGTAATGTGTTATTTAAGGATTACAGAGAATGTAACTCTGAAAAACTCCCTGGAAGCATGATCACAGACATCTATGGAGAGAAGCAAGTGTAAATTTTCGTATCATATCTGGCAAAGAACTCTCTTCCTGGTACAACATTTCTACTCATAGGAGACACAAGAGGGAGTCTGATGCCAGGCAGATGATAAAGGTGTGGAGGAGGATGCATCCTCCACAGCATGCCAGCGGAGACACCAGGAAGCTGCCTCCAGCCAGTTGTCCTTTGATGGAGAAGTCTCTTGCACATGTCCCCAAGTTGGTTTTAAATGTCGGGGCTGAAAGTTTTTAAAAGACAAAGTGGCAACTGGACTCTAAGAGGTCCACCATGAAGGCAGGTTCTTTAAAGAGAGGAAAATTCAATAACAAAACTAAAAGCAGTCCTGGAAAAACCTTACATGGCAATTTAGAAAGGACCTGCATCTCAGGAAAGTTTTATGTTTGCATTTTCCCAGCTGAAATTTTGATTTTCTAACAGTGTCTCCTATTTTCAATCATGAAATTAATCCTCTGTTGACTTGAAAAAAAAAACAAAACCAAAAACCTACAGCTTTTATTTGCAAACTTTCATGTTTAAAATAATGACATGTCTGTCACCCAAACTCGGTCTTGGCTTCAAAACATACATTCCTACTAGGCTTTGCTTTTGTTTGTGAAAGGTATGGACAGTTTCCTGGAAGCAAAAGGCCTTTTCCCTCCTTATTTTCCATTTTTTCTTTCTTTTTTTTTTTTTGGTGAACAGTTAGCAGTGCTCACTGTTGGACTATGAGTGATGATTGTTTTAGAAATCGAAAGATATCACAAGGATTTTCCAGATTTATTTTCCATTTACGCCTTTCATTATTCCCCAAGCAAGGGATGGATGTTTCTGAGGATGTTTATCTCTTAAAGGCTTGAGTTGCAAACATAATGCCAAAGAATTATATGCAAGGGAAACAGATAAAATGTTGTCTTCCATAGTCATATATACGCAAAATCAGCTTCCCCATCATTAGTGTAATTGCAAAAAGTGACTGCAGAGCATACAGAAAGCAGCACTGAGGAAACTGAGTTCTCTGAGGTGGAAAATCCAAATCTAAGCACCCAGCTCTCTGCCAGGCCTTCTCATTCCTTGAGACAAAAAACTGTGGGTATATTCCTTAAAAGTTAGTCTTTTGAATGCAGCATGTATATGTTTTTTCACAGGGTTGTGCTTTTCCTTAAACTACCAAGACCACTGGGGATATAAAAGGTCTACTTTAGTCTTGAAGCTGCCCTGCTTTTTACTTTATGCGTCTATTTATAGATATATAATTCATACCTCTGGGGCTGATCTCCAGTAAGAGTTCTCTGCCACTGGAAAAGACAGAGTGTTAAAAATTTAATAGAAGCCTTATGAACTGTGAGGATGTTGTGGGTGAGTCATGAATGCTGAGGGCACCAAAAAAAGAAGAAAGAAAAGAAAAACTACAGCAGCTGCCAGCTTTTACCTTTACAGCCAAGACTACCTCACTGGAATCTCAGGCATCAGAAAGACACAGAACGAAGGGTGCATGAAACGCAGCCTGAAAGATTCATCATCTCAGAGCGACCAGAAGCTGCCTGTATCGTCTCTTTTCCAGATATGGTTGAAGAGTTTTTACATGCCATCCACAAAGCCTGCACAACACATCCACTTTGCAGGTATTTGAAACTTCACACCTAAAGTTTCTCATTTGCATCTTATTCTTATGCTCTTGCTCTGAAGCTTTCAGTCTCCACCTTCAATATGAAATTGCTGCCATAGAAAATAATTCCTTACTTTTTTTTTTTTCTCTGCCTGTCTGTATCAATGCAACATAAGTGCCAAGAATTCCTCATTAAATGACTGAGTTCATAAATATCACTGTAATGGTGCTTTAGTTAATTCTCCTTTGAGTCCTTGAAGGATGAGGAGGGGAAAGTATTCAGAACAAAGTCTCTGGCCACAGGAAAGATGACGCTAACATGAAACCTAGGAGATGATCATTCTTAGTATTTTCTCCTCTCTGCGGTCTAATTAAATTGAAATTGACAGTCTAATAGAGAGGAAAACATCCTTTCCACTATGCAATACCTTTTCTTTCAGAGAAAGAAAAGGGCCATACTGTCCTCAAAGCATGAGACAGGACTGTACTTATTGTGGCGGAGTCTGGCTGGTGTGGTGACAGAAAGTCCCCAAAACTAAATTAAAAGATATTGGTTACTGCAGCGCTTCCTAATCCATGGATGAGTCACGGAGGGGTAGAGAGTTCAAGGGAGAGGTCATGAACCCCACGCTAATGTTGGAATGTGCTTCATTGCTGCAAATTCTTGGTCATCCTTATGCAAACAGTCTCAGTCCCAGCAGTGAAACAGATACTAGCACTTTCCGTCGAGAACCTGACATTGTGTTTCCAGGCAGGATTCCAGCGCAAAATTGAATATTTCAGCATCCAGTACTGAGCTGCTCTGAACCAAATGAAACACGCTCTCTCCCATCACTGTTTTCAGCTCTCATGATTAATCGTGGTAGTCATAGTTTTGTATTCATCATAATTATTTGTTCTGTTTTCAGCATCAGTTGTTCACAGGACTTGACAGTTGAAGCCGAGATACTTCCTAAGTACTTTGCACAGCATTACCATGCAGGGATGCTTAAATTCTATGCATTTATAAGAAAGTACAGCTTTTTATTACTTCAACTGAAAGCTCATTGCCATTTAAAGGAATTAATGAAAACTTTCTTTGGAACAAAGGGAATTTTATAAGTCTGCGACAGAGGCTTAAGCAGGAAAGCATCTGTCAAATGTAGCATTTCTGGGAAGTATTAACAAGGCTGATACCAGTTTAAATACGATGGGTGTGTTTACCCAGTAAGAGTACACTTGAGAGTATCATTTTGGTTGTGTCATCAGACACATAATCAACAATGAAGAAATCAGAAATAAAACACTAGAACACTTCCATTGGAATAAAGAAGGAGAATCGTAGAGCTGCATAAGGAAGCCCTGAGAGTTAGCAATATACTATAGGAGTTTCACTGTTTCTTAGCTGTGATGAACTCTGCAACACCAGGCTGTATGTAATTTAAGTTGCATGAAATAAAGGAGCATCACTGGGGTTCTTCCTGGGAAGGGGAAGGCCATGGAGAAGGACTGATAAGAAGAGGAGCAAACTACAAGTATTGGCTCCTTCACCCCTTCCTACGTACAATACAATTTGGTAATTAGCAATACACAAAGAGCACGTAACATAACATCAAATATAAACTTAGTCAAAAAAAAGAAAAAAGAATTTATACAATTTTCTTAAAATAAAACCATATGCTAGAAAATAAAAATGCCACAGCCACAGCAATAAGGTCAGAAAAAGAAACGGAAAAACATAACAAGTCATTATCAGCAAAAGAAAGATTAAAACCCAAGAAAACTGAAAAAAAATGCAGAAAATCAAAAACATTATTCCTTTTTAACAAAAAAAAGTAATCAAAAATATAAAAAATATTTAGAAAGCATACCACATTGATTTCATAACAGTCAACTTACATCAACAAATTGCCCGCATGTTTTTTGGCATGAAAGGAAAAATTTACAAAAGAAAGTTGTGTAAGAATGCTCTTGGACAAGTAGCATTGCCACATTCTTGTAACTTGCTTTTTTGTTGTTGTTGTTTCTTAAAAACTCTTGTTTAGCAAAATGTTTATTATTTCTTTTTAAATATAATTGTTTTACAACAAAGGGCGATACAGGGAGGCAACAACACATACATCCACACCACATAACATGAAAAGAAAAAAATCTTGCACCTTAACAAATTCGAACTTGGGTTTTTTTTGTTGTTTTTGGTTGTAATTCTTTTATCTTAAAGTTGTTAGCATATTACAATTGAAAAATCCTGTACATTTTATAGAATTTACTTTTGCTTGTTTGCATATCTACATATATAATGATTTTTGAAAAGCAAAGTTTGTTGCTTTTTTGCCTTTTTGGTCAATTTGATATATATTTTTTTAAACATTTTCTTTTTTCTATAATTTTTGTGTGTGTGTGTTTTAAGGAATGGATGACTGCACATAAAATTTTAACAATGCTAAAGAAAGGGATGGTGGGGGAAACTTATGGGAAGAAAAAGTGCCTAGGGTGGATGGAGTGGAAGTGTAATAATCTATGAGTGTACTACACAGGAGATGAAGATGATGGGAGTGAATGTGTAAGTCAGTTGCCATGTCCATGTAAGGGCGGTACGGAGTGATCTAGCAGCATTAGAGCTTCTGGCTGTAAGGAAGGGATGGGCAATATACAAAAACAAATGAGCATATTCATGCCCATCAACAAAAAGAAAGAACAGAACTCTAACATTGACAATCTCACAAACCCTAAGCTGCAACTTCTTCAACATGCAAGTTACAAAAAATTAATAATTATAGTATTAATATTTACATTTTCATTAAATGTTCTCAAATTATAAAAACAGTTAAAGCTTTTGTCCTACTAAAAATAGCAGTAAAAATACATAAACTAATAATAATAATCAGAGAGTAAACCAAAAAAACAAGGAAACTATTTTATGCATTGGAATCAGAACAACTTCATCTGTAGCTACCCACAGCCTCCTTATTGTGAGAATTGTCTTCTCTGAAGTCCACTAAATTAATATCGGTATTCTTAGTAATTTGAGACAATCATTTCTTGAGCACATCAAACCACTGTTTTGAATGTAATGACTGTGCTGGCACACCCCTTTCCCACTCTAAATTAGGTTGCTTTTATGTTTAGATTCTCTGGAGAATCTCTAAAGTACAGCTGTGGGATTCTGCCAGTGAAGTAGTTCCTTATTTAAAGAGGCAAGTAGAGGGGAAAATTGCAGAAAACAATTCATAACTTTTTTTTTTCATTATTAGATTGGAACAAACCAAATCTAAGATAGAAATTCAACCACTGAAAAGAAATACATCAAAATACAGCTATGTAGAGATATACTAAAAAAAAAAGCAAAAAAAGTAAAAGCAGCACTTTGTTCCCAGTAGGAAAGGAGAAAAGAACAATTGTGGGGTTTTCATTTTTTTTGAAAGAAAAAATTATTCCACACACTTTCAAAGATGGACGAATCAGATGCACACATTGAAAAGGAACAGACAAAGCAGTCTAAGGACACTTCCATCATGTGGATAGTTTTTTTCTTATGAATTGAATTCTCTTTCCTTCCCTCCCTCTCCCATTTAAATTTGTTCTCAATTTTGGGCCAAATCCCCCACCACCCTCCAGTGTTGCTTTTTTTTTTAATAGATCTTTTATTTCATTACTTCTTTTTAAAATAAACATGGAGAGGAAAAATAAAATAAAAAAAAGGACGTGCAGTTTGGATGTACGTCATAAATAGACATAGAAAAAGATAGAAGAAATTGGCTGAGATCGACAAATGGGTTATATAATAGCTTAATTTTATTGTAGGATGTTAATAATAATGCATGCTTAAAGTAAGTTGCATTTAGGGAAAGTAGAAAAACAGAAGAGCAAGCAAGGACAGGGGCAGGCAGGAGGGAGGGCCGGGAGCAGCAGGGAGAGGTTGGAGGGTCCCATGCCTGTCCCTCAAGGGCAAAGCACATTCCAAGGAGCTCGGAGCATTGCTGGGCAGAGAGAGGCCGGCAAGGAAAAAGGGTGAGGATAAATCATAACGTATGCTAGGAAAGACCTGTCACCCTCACTATGATCACCTACTTGGAGCAAGCACATAAAATTCCAGATTCTCATTCTCATGTAATTCTCTAGACTATATGCAAAACAAGTGGCATCTATTTCTGTTCCTAGTCAGATTGGGTTTATTCCTGTAAATACTGATCAGCTTGAGTAAAGGCTGAAGAATCAATTTGTATTAAAATGCTTTACTTACTTAGAAGTACCGATTAGTACCAAACTACTACCAAATTAGTACCAAGGAGCCTATGTTGGAGATACGGCGGCAGTGCATATTTAATGGCAGTGGGGAGCCATTATTCACACATGCAGTCAAATACGATCTCTGCTAGGAGCTCACTGCTCCCAAGGGGCTGTGAGAATCCACGACCTCATCAGTTTGACAGTAAATGTCAGAAGGAACAGATCTGTCATTAGTCTAAGTGACAAAGTAATAAGCAATACAGTTAGTAGTAGCTGGTACCAGAGTGTATGATTTTTCACAGCGAAAACCTTCATTGCCATTTAGACTGAGACTAGTTTCCACATTATGAAAGGCTCTACAGTTCAAGAACAGACTTGTTCAGACTTTACTGAACAAGTCTATCCAGATCTTACTAAAACTGCATGCTGAGTACTGTACCTCCCAGGGCAGTCGGGGGTCTCACATAGGCTACCTTTATTTTTCTAGTACAAAACCCATTATCCTCCATCCTGAATCCAAGAAGGAACTCTGGGTCACAGCAATATAAACAGTTCTGTCAGATGTTTTTTAGGAAAGAGCAAATGATAAATATAAAGGTGTGAACCCTGCCTACGAGGAATCTCTCCTGCAGGAGCAGGTGCAAGGTGGCAGTACGCACTTCATTTATCCTAGTTTTCCACCATGAATACCAACAGTACCAACCAAAACCAGTCTGCAAGACTGCGGTAGCATCAGTCAGTGGAAGCAGATAACTATCTCAACCTTGAGTTTCTTGAAAGAAGCAGCAAGAATCTACCTGTAGATGCAGCTTGTGATTCTTTTGTATAGACAGGATTATAACAAACAAGCAGGATGTTTTGCTGCTTCTTAGTATGAGAGGCAATGGCACCTCTGAATGCACTGAGAGATCAGTATTGATTCTAGAAAATGTTAAACAAGCATAAATAACATTTGTACATGGATTCCTGAAAAGTGGCCAGTTCTGGTAGAGCTAGTCAACAGTAAGGGAGTTACTTAAGGTGACTCTACTTCTATTTCAGAAGTGCTGAGGTAGTGCTGACTAGCAGCACGGTGCAGCTATAGCTGGTATGGCCTATGCCCCTGCTGCAAGGCTCTAGTGGAATGATATACTCTATGGAAAATATCTTCAGAAGGAAGAGGTTC
Organism: Crypturellus tataupa; assembly: GCA_034781795.1. Taxonomy (NCBI): domain Eukaryota; kingdom Metazoa; phylum Chordata; class Aves; order Tinamiformes; family Tinamidae; genus Crypturellus; species Crypturellus tataupa. The sequence continues at coordinate 577,877 of JAWLRI010000215.1, forward strand.
AAACAGAGAAGAGGAAACTTGGTCAGAGTAATCTCCAGGAGGGAACATGCAGGTCAATGGGAGTGAAACATCTACACAGGATATCTGGGGGATTCATTTGTGGATCAGAAAAGATTAGCTTGGACTAGGGGAAAAAAAAAAAAAGTGAGGCCTTGCAGAGTTCAGTTGGGGATTTTTATTTGGTAAGATTTAAGGCTATTGTCCCTTGCTGCCACTCTCTACCTGGATTCTGAGCCTCTGGTTTAACTGTAATTCAGGAGATTCACAATGAGACTTTTAATCTTTGAATTTTAACCAGTGCTTGTGATGATGAGTTGCAGCTGGATTTTCAGAGTAGCAAAATAACCCTCTACAGAACATCAGAATTCAGTACCTTCTCTTTGATGCAAAACAGACTCTACAAGGCATGGGGCCTGTTTGCACAATCCAGGTTAGGCCACTTAAGGAAATATTTATGCTCTATTTGGTGATAAATACCTAACTCATTGCATGAGGGCCTGGAAAAGCCTTTTAAGTGCCTGAAAGATCAAAAGAGTCAAAGAATCACTACAGAAGCCAGAGAAACTTAGAGAGATGACAAGATTTTGAAGAGGTTAGCATCAGAATAGGCATTGAAGGGTGCTAAACATTTTTTTTTTCTTTTTTACTTGCTCAATTTACAGGTGCTTGAAAAGAAGCAGAGCTCTTTGGAAAATCTGGGTCCTGCAATTTCTGCTGAGTGTAAGGAAATCCACCTAAAGCAGCTGAAAAAAGGTATAGCCAAAAGTATATATCCTAATTTGAAAACTGGATCCCAAATATTTCCACATAGAGCTACAACAACAATATTTTGTGACTAAAGGTGTGGCAAACTATTCCTCAGAAAAGCAATGATTTGAAAAATATATCCATTGCTGCCTTCTTTTCAATTTCAAAAAGCTACAAAGTAGGTAGAAAGAGTGGTAACATATGCATCTATACTATCCAATCTTACAAGCTACTTGGATCAAAATGGTCAAATTTTTCAAAATAGAAATTATAAAATGAAAAAATGCATATTTAAAAAGATATTTAAAAATAAAAAAACTTGTTTAACAGCTTTTATTATACAGTTGTGTTTTCTCATTTTTTGTTTTCAAGTTGCTTTTTAAAATACTGTTGATGAAGGTAATATATTAATTCGTGTATGCTAAAGAGCAATACTGAAGATCATAAATCATTAACTAAGGCCACGCTATTGTCACCAAGTCTATTTTATCCTCTAAAGTTGCAGCATCTTCTACCAGTACTAGGTTCCATCAAACTGACAGCTACTGTCTTTCCTAAGACACAGAACCCCAAAATACCGAGTTCTCTGTAACACAACTTTATTAATGTATCTCATTACTAGTCAGCTGCCAGTGCCAGATAGTTTTTCTAACTTATTTGTCTGGAAAATGGCAGATACACTTAAAATGTCCAGGATACCCTGTTGGCCTAACCATGGGTCCCTACTTACTGAGATTTTTTTTTCTTGTTTTACAATTACTCTGCATAAAAGGATGCTGCCAGGATTTTTTTTTCCTTATTTTTTGTACTATGACCCAATTAGAATGACCCAAGATTTCCAGTGCTAAAAGGAAACCATTTTACCATTGCATAATTCAAGCTTTCAAACTGCTGTTTCTTTTATAAGTTTACTTCATTTATCACACAACATCTTTTTAGGGTCCTTTAGAGCCACATATTTATTCTGAGCTGGACAAGGATATTAATGACATATAATTCTAAGTAGACGTATTGTCAAAAATAACAGTGAAAAGAAACTAATAAAAGAATTTCCCATGAACTCAAATAAAAGAACTTCTCTTAAACTCAAAAATGTTCATTTTTCTGTAAGAAGCTCAGCTATAAAACAGAGAAGAAGTCATGGCTATCTGTCTGATTTTAACTTCAAGACTGTCTGCAACACTTTTTCTTCTGACTGGAATACTTTTGTAGCAGAAATACATGTTAAATAGAGAGAAAAAAAAATCTCTTGCAAAACATTCCACTCTAGACATGCCTCTGTATATCATTTCCCAATTTCCTATGAATTCTCCTTAAAAGAGCTATGTACACAGATATACACTAAAAGATACCGGGTTCTCTCTCTCTTCCCAAAACTAGCTAAACAGGCTCTCCAGCTGTTTAAAAGTTTTAGAAATATCTCTTCTTAATATAAACACTAGAAATGCTGGATCTATTATACTGAATCAAATTAAGGATGTAATTAGCCTACTATCCTGCCACTGGCAGAAGCAATACTTCTTGTACGTTCTCTACGTTCTCCTAAAGAAAAACGTAAAACCAAGGACTGAACAGTGTTCCTTATGCAACCTTTTTATGTTCTGGCAGTCACCTGTTTAGGTTATTTCCCAGGCTGAAGGTTGTAGTGAAGACTGTAGATGTTACTGATTATGGATCTATTTTTTAAGAATTCTCACATACGCACTGAATGTTCAGCAAGAACCACTTTTTAGGATCTCTAGTTGCATTGTTGCTTTTCTGACTGTCCCTAATTCAGATCTTGACTAAAAATATACTCATGTGATGCCTGTTTCCTATTTGACACACATTTGTACCGGCAAAAAACCTACCTCATTCTAGAGCTATGAGCCTGTAGGTATGGATGAAGCTACAGAAGAAAGGCAACACACAGTGTCTACCCAGCCCCACTGGCAACGTCCCACATGCTCTGTCCTGTTTGTATACTAGACTTAATTAAAGGTGCTTTCTTATATTAAGAAGTATTGTAGAAAATATCAAATATGAAAGCACACTTACAGTTATCAGAACCTACATAAATCACAGGGTTAAACCACCACAATGCTACAAGGCAGAAGAATTCTTTAGGTGTTTCGCATAAGCTTATTGTGTTTTCATATTACTCTGAACAACAGAACATTCGATGACTCCAGTATTAAGCAGCCCCTGCAGTACAGTTGGTCTTAAACCATTTCTCCCAGACCTCTCTACTCAGCGTGCTCTATCATCTCCCAGGGAAAGTTCTAATGCTTTTTATTTTGAAAACCTGAAGACTGACATTTGTAGACAGACCAGCTAAGGCTTTTTTTTAATTATTTTTTTTTATGTAAAGCTAAACTTAATCATAAAAGTCAGTTACATGCGAAAAATCCAAAACAATTTTGCAACTTCAAACCAGATCCTCATACCAAAAAACTCAGCAGCAAAACTCCATCCAGTAACCTGAGTAAGAGCAGAAATAGATTATTGTCTTTGGTATAAACCATACAGTGAATGTTTCCTGTGTATTTATGGTAGGCTAAATAAAGCTTTAAAGGCATTCTAGGGTCCCTTCCTTTCCTTAGTGTGTTCAGCTACAAAGCAGCTAAATGAAAATAAAGCCAACAGCTTGTCAGAATGCTAATGAATATTGCAGGACTACCAAATTTCCTCTTGGTAGCTGTATCCCAAGAAATGTTATATTCTCATGGGATCTAACATTATTTTTCACAATACACCCAGGAAACACATCAAGGCAACTCCCAACTATGCCACTGACAAGCTCATTTCTATGTGGAAGTTCAGTATTAGAAAGTTTCCAGGGTATAATGAAAGCATTTAGGAAGTGTTTAGACTTGGCTGATCTCAACATCCAATACTAAAAGAGTTAAGTGTGCATGTATGGCAGGTATGCCACAGCCTATCTACTTGATAGAATATATATCTATTTAATTGGCATAAGAACATTCACTTAACTACAGACAAATTCTAACCACATTAAAATCTAGATACTTCAGGAATGTTGCTTTGTGTGTGTGCACTTTAGTGTTTACTACACATTATCCTCTAAAAGAGTTGTGCAAGTAAGCTTACTGACACATAACAGTTACTCCTGTGACCCTTCTATTTGTATATATTTACTTTAAAACATACTTTCCTTTCCAGATTTTTTAACATGGAGTTAGAAGTAAACAGGAACTATTCTCAGAGTAGTAGTTTTAATCTCTTGGATGCTAGTCTACACTTTCCATTTACGTTGAAGTCTCTATGAAGTAGTTTAATTCACTGCTCAGCTAGCATAGATTTTTTACATTTTCAAAGTCTTCAGCCAGGCCAGCTTTAGGTGACTCAGTTGATGGAAATTCCTCCCTTTCTCTTTGAATGAATCCAAAAAGGTGAATCCAAAATACAGTAATTCACTATTAAAAATTTTCTCTTAAAAATAACTTAAGCTACTCTTTGGATGATAAAGCTGTGGTGATCCTACTTATGCCCTAGATATCCCTTTTTTTTTCTGTATTTCCTGCTCCTCTAATAGACAAAAGTCAGTGCTGTGAAGAACCAGCATTTACAGCTTTCATCCACAATACTCAAGTGCTTTTATCTTGGTGCTGTAAATAAAAAAAGCAAAACCAAATGGACAAAAATACCATCCACTTCTTGGATAGCTGAGTAACCCAGGATCATCTCAGACATTGCTATTTCTCTGGAGGACGTTCAAGATCTAGAGCACGCAACTTCGTAAGTCCTTTTGGTGACGCAGTTCACTCATGAGGATACTTGGGAAAGAGTACTACTACAAACCTTTAACAAGGTTATACACTGGACTAAGGCAGGTCAAAGAAATTTGTTTTACAAGCAGTAGAAGAGGCACACAAGTGAGGAAATGAAGAAAAGTGGGCGTTACCCATTTTATGATCACCAACTTGGATGATTACCAATTCCAAATAAAAACAATCTACAATTCAACTGGAAAAGAATCCCACCCAAATATTGCAATAATTAATAAGAAACATCAAACCAGACGTCTCAGCATGGTGAGCAATAGCCTCAATAAAATGTAGAGTGAACAGAATTTATAACTTGATGGTTGGGAAGGGCTTGCCTAAGTAGGCTTTGAACAAGATTCATTCACTTATGCCCTTAAAACTAAACTAATTTATTTCATAAATTGAGATTACTGAAAAGGGCATAATAAGTTTCTGCATATTGTCTTCTACTGAATTTTAGTTTACTCTGTCCAAGTTGCACAAGACTGACTGTATTTTTCAGTATTTTAAAATCCTCATAGAGAAATGAAAAACTCAGAATCTAATTTTTTAACTTCATGTTTTGAAGGGATTTAAGTGAGGTAATCCCTGATAACCAAATTGCCCTTCCTGTTCACTGAGAGAGAAACAAGCTGAGAGTTAGGATAGGATAGTAAGAACATATATAAAGTCAGATCCCATTTTCTTAATGTATCTGTTTGGTCTAGTGACTACTTTTTTTCCTTCTCTTTGTTTAGTTGTTTATAGGTAAGAATAATGTGTCAGTTGTCTTTACTGAATGGCTGTATTATCTCCATGCATACATACTCCAAACACTAACTAGAGAGTATTCATTCTCCAGACAAGAATTTCACATTGCAAAGAATAATTGTTAGTTTGGAGATTTCTCTTTACTACTTTGCTACTGAGAAAACTGAATAAAGAAAAAAATGTCAATAGAAAACACGACCCCCATGCAGATGCCCTGCAAATGTGCATATGTAATGTATTCCATGGTATATGTAGAAGCACATTTCCCCTCTCTTCAGTATATCTATTTAGGAGGAACAACAAAAATAAGCATCGTCTCTAATTCTGATCTCACGAACACACGATTTAAACCGACATGCTCAGGAGCTAAATCAGCTTCTTCTGTACAAATACCTCACATCACCTACAGCATAGCATAGTCATATGGAGGTCTTTGTTCCTCAAAGCCAAATGCTTTTTTATGGTTGAACACTATAAATAAACCTAAAAAATGTATTTGCATAAGTTGAAAACACCTGTCATGTAACTGTATCTGTGCATGTGCAATCTGCTAATTGCTGATTTTGTGTATAAATGCAAAGCATTTGGTGCAATGATTAGTGCAATCATTTTACCTCCCTAACTCTTTCCTCTGTAAATTGTTTCTAGTCATTAATATAAAACCAGAAAAAAAGACCTTTGCATAAATATTTAAAATTACTCTTAATTCCACCAATGTAAATGCAGGAATAAAAGTTCAATTTATCATACTTACACAATGCTATTAGCACCTTACCTATTCACCTAATGGCTATCTTTGCATTTTTCCTAAGAAAAAGAGAAATGCCCTCATTTTCTAGCTGGGTAATGAAAGGGCTGAGAGGTTGTGACCTGTTCAAATTCATATAGATATTACGTGGTAAATCAGGGACTCTCACAGACATCCTACAAATGAAGGTTCAGGATCCACTGGCTCATTCTTGCTCATAACATTGCTTATCTTTCATTTTTGGATGTCAAAATACACTTTTTTTTCCTGCTGTGAATTAACTTGGAGTAATGCTATTCCCACATCAAGACAGAAAGAAAAAAGGCTAAAAGGAAATGGTAGTTTCCATAATGGAAGTGATATCTTGAAAGTAAAAAATACGTCTCCACAATTAACTATGCTGGACAAAACCCTGAAGAATGAGGAGGAAAAAAAAAAGTGTATGCAGCTGCAGTTAAAATGAATTAGACAGGAGTTAATAGAAATTTTTTATCTGTAATTTTTGTCATGCCACAAGAAGTCATTGGGACTGCAGAACTGAGGATAAGGTCGTCAATTTCCTCCACAGTCTAGCACCAGTCAAGCTATTCCTCATAAATTAACAGGAACATTGCCTTGCAGAACAGACTAGGCCAAGTTAGCCATCAGCAAACTGAGCTAACGTTGGGTACACTAAGTCTGTGGATAATATCTGGTTATCTGCAGGAAAAATAATATGTTTCTGTTACTGATGGGAATAGCACGGCCATACCAGCATGCAGGCTGTTGATAGGTTCTACCAAATAACTCCTTGGAAAGAGGTAGAAAAGTATATTTAAGTACCTAGATATTGAGTAGACAGAAACAAATACAACCACAAATCTTCTTTTGAGAAAAAAAGTTGTGTGGGGGGGATGCCAGGCTTTGCCAGGTGTTGTTCTCTCCCAAACATTCAGACAATGTCACACGTTCTTTCTTTTTGATTGTACTAAACACTGCAAAGTTTAAATACACCAGCACAGTATTGGGACCTCCAGCAGTGGTGTTTGGAGGGAGAGTGGCAATGATAATCAGTCTGGGCTTTGAAGTCACTTCTCCTACTAAGCAGCACTTGTAAGTGTATCATGAATACAAGGGAGCCAGATAATGTATGAACGATCCAGCTCCAAAGCACTGCAGGGGAGCACTTTGTATAGGGCTTTCAACATGTGAGCTAGTTCTGTCTATCATTTGGAATAGACAAGAGGGGATATTACTGTGATTCAGGCGTTTTGGGATGGGTTTTTGGCAGACCTTTTTGTTTGTTTGTTTTTATGGGCGAGCTTAATACTCATTGGGAAGGGCATGATCATAATGAGAGGGGCTTGCAAATTTACCTTTGAGAGTTTGGGATTACAGTGGTGAAAGGGCTGCTGCAGGCAAGTTTGAATCCTCTTTTTCAACACAGTGAATGACTGGAATAAACTCTACAGTGATTCAGACGCCAAAGCTTTAAGCTGTTTATCAGAAGTTGCATTATAGCAAGAAAGTGGATGGAAAGGGTATTTACTTTGTTTGCACAACAGATTGGATTAGAAGAGAAACATACCATTGCAAAAATTAACCTTATGTAATATGGATAATACTGAGGATACTAGGGCATATTTTAGAAGCACAGGTGAAGGGGGTGTATGTCCATTAATAAACCTGAGAAGCTAGGCAGTTCCCTTTACCTCTTAAGGACTTTTTAATGATTAGAACAAGAACTGTGGATGATTGGCTTTGACTAATTCTGTCAGGTGGCCTTGGCATCAACTATGACTTATCGGTCACACTATTAAAAAATAAAGTATATGCCACTATTGCACATATTTAATTGTTTTCACTGTTAGAAGGGTTAGAGATGCATTTCAAAATGCATGTGATTTTTTTTTTTTTTAATACAGTAGCATATTCAGATGACCACTGTAGGTCAGATTGGGGCTGAATCACTATTTAAAAAGAGATACATATATGTTCAATTGAACTTGATTTCCATATGGTCCATATGGTGAAATATTTACATTTAAATTTTTGAGTCATTGTTAGAGAATCGGCTAAAAGAAGACTTTCCATAGCTATTAAATGCCATGTCTGTGCTTATCGTTTTGGCAGTTCACAGGAATATAAAAAACATGAATACCTGCAAGAAGAAAGCTGACTGCAGACTAAGCCTAACACGATGGAATGTTAATTAACAGAAACTAGAAAAGCCTTATCATATTAGGCTTTCCTCTGCTAGCAAGTAGGACATTATATGGTTAGATTTTAATATGAAAGTCTATTATTTTCTCATAGACTCTAATTTCCTTTATCTGTAGAAGCCACGAAATTTTCTCATGCAATTTTTTTTTTTTAACCTAGTGATGAATTCATTATTTCTTCTCATAGTCTCAGCCTTGTTGATGATCTTAAGCAGAACCAACACAGAGAAGGAATTTGAAATGTTATGTTAAACTAAACTTTTTATTCTGGTAATTCCACTATTGGCAAAACCTGCAATATACTGGGGTATCTAATAACTGTTTGTGAACAGCTCTGTTCAGTTGGAGAGAAGAAACATCTTGCCAGTTAACGAGGAAAGACTCATTACAAACACTTGGCCCTGCCTGGGTCCTTCCTCAGCTTTTGCAAAAGGATTGAACATGGAAAGGCACATGAATCAACATTATGCTGGAGAGGATCAGCAAGATTTGTGTTTTATTCCCAGTCCCTAAACATGCAAGCTAGTCTATAGTAATTTAGGAGTCTAATACAAAGTGACTTCTCCTTAAAACCTGCCAGGTACTGAGTTATCTCAAGATGGGAACATGCCAGAAATCAAAATTATAAACTGTTTGATTTCTACTACATGTTAACAGGCAAATGCAAGAGATACTCTCTTTCTTAACTACTAATTATTTCAAGTGCTCCTATGTTGAGTACATGAACACCCCATGCTTTTAGAAATTTATCTTCTGCTTGTTTATTAGGTAATATATCCATATTTATTTATAGGGAACTCTAATAAGTTAGCTGCAATTGCCACATTAGAGCTTCAGCCTAATTTCATGTTATTATCATATTTCACTGTCAGATGGCTTAGTAGTGGCAGCTTCAACTGCAGAATAAGGAGAAAAGTAACTAAGCAGCAATTTATCTATACAGGTAAAAAGAAAGTTATGGCACAGAAGTGCTAAGCTCTGCAGTAAGATGCTACCTGTGTATCTTCTATATTTGCCTCAACTTTGCCTTTCTCTTAGAAAAAAACATATTCTGCTTTAAAAACAAACGGCAAGTGGATGCACTTGCAAATTAAAAATATCTGCTCTATTTCTAGTTTAAAAGATTTTCTTCAGAACAGCTCTCTGCCAGTTCAGTCTGGGATCTGAGAGTCAAATTCAAGTCTCCAGCTATCACTACTCATAAGGAAAGATTCTGCAGCTCAAACTATGGCCTCAGTGACCTCAGAGCTATTCTCTGGCAGTGGTTTTAGAGAAATGAGTTTGACTGACTTGTAAATTAGACTTCAGCATAAGGCTCCAGTGAAGAAGTGGGAAGCAGAACAGATTCCAGCTCTACTTCCAGAGCTATGTGGGCTCTGCAGGCACTAACAGGATACAAAGCTATCAAAGTCAGTGACTTGGATGCTAAAAGCAACAGAGATATCAGTGAGAATGAAGAAACATGGATATCAGTGAAGATGAGGAATGAACTTTTACAAGGTTCCTTTGTAGAGGAACTTCATCTATAGCACGCAAGTGTATCTGTGGACACCATGCCTTCATTTTAACAAATAGGATTTTCATATTTTAAAAAATGGCATTATTCAGAAACATTTTATCTCCTTTATTAGTGCAATTTTTCTTTTAAACTCAGCAGTAATTTATCCTCCTCTGACAGCAACTGATATGTGCCCCACAAAATCCTTTTCTCCACACAGCTCTCTAACTATTCCCTCTCCTTAAGGACATGTATCACAGTAATCATTTTAGCAGCCAAAGTAGCCCGGAGAAGACTCCTCTCAGAAACTATCAGTGGCATTCCGAAAGCAGCACAGGAATTACCCAACACAGAGCCTAAAGACAGTGCTTACTGCTGCTTCAACACTCTCCCAACCCTACCCGCACAGGCAGAAACAGATCACTTCCCACGCAACTTAAAGTGGTAAGAAAAAGGGAATCTGCCTCAGCAGTCTGTGGAATGATTTAAGAGTAGAAATGGGTTAGGGTTAACAATGTTCTATACAGAAAAATGTAAAATGATTGCTGTTAATTCTGTTATTGCCCTTGTCCTAGCAGGGATTCTGATCCAACTCTTCCAAAGTCAATAGAAACACTTCTTGCAGATCAGTTTGTTAGCGAGTCACTCATGGAAACATCTTCCTAACACTCTGATTTCAATATCCTCAAAGTGGGGACAGCAGTATCCTTCTCCCTTACTCAAGGCCCACAATGCTGCTTCTTAATATCTGCAAAGCATTTGCAAAGTCTGATGTAAAAGATGCTACTGAAGTACTAATAGGAAATCACTGATTGAACACAGTGCAAGACATACAGAGCTGGGTGTTCTGTCAAACAAAACCAGAAACACCCAGAACATTTTCGGAATGCAGAAATAATACTGGAAGTGGCGATGGTTTACTTTAAAGAGAGAACATATTCTCCAAACACAAGCAGGCTTCAACCCTGCTCTCTCCAAGCATATTAATGTGGAGAGTACAGATGCACCAACTCAGCTCAAAATAGTAAGTGACAGTCAGAAGATACCTGACATCAGAAAACCATCAGGCAATACTCACACATTCAAATCAAGCAGAATCAAGCAGAACAATATAATGAAATACAGTAAAAAATGTGGATGATCTGCACCTTATAAAAGCAGTTATGCTCAACAACTGAGCACTGAGACGCTCCTGCTAGAACCACTTGTCTCTGTAATGTGTATAAAAACAGGGTGTTGTTTTCATACTGAGATTTGAGGTCCAGCTAATTCTAAACAGTGATTTTTCTTCACATATTAACCATGCAAACTCAGCCATAATCCTACAAACTACTAAATGCTTTCTACTTTCATTAATCCCAGCGAAAACTGAAGGCACTCCACATCTCACAGGATCAGTCTGCTAGCTTTTCCAGCCATGTGGTTAATATACTTAGCAATTATGCATGCGCATGCATACATACTGGAATCTACACATAATTTTTTGATTTTTTTTTGGCCATTAAAGTATTTAATTTGCATTCAAATTCCAAACTGCCATATAGATCCAAGTGCAGACTACTTCCTTTCCAAAATAAAAATTTCATAAATGCTCTGTACAAAAGGTTTAGAAGAGATTTATAAACAAGGAATGGGTTGAGAAAGTTCTGCTATTGGTATTTTAATCTTATTATCTAACTTCATTCTCTCAGAAATTCATTTTGCATACAGATATTTTTTCAAGCATGAATTGAATTTCATAATTCACTGCTCCTGATCTGGTAAACTAGCCTGTATCTGGAATTTAAGGGCCTGATTTTCAACCCACCAGCAGCGGTTTACACTGATAACAATGCCACTGCTTGCATGTGTTATTGCTGATTTACATTAGCATTAACTGAGGGACAGACCAAGTACATAATTACTTACAGTAGATTCACATGGACATAAAATATGACATGTAGACCATCTTCTAGAGACTAATTCAGGGTATTAATGGCACTTTGCATTTGTACCAGATTTACTAGAACTATATGAAAGTTATCATCTTGTTCTGTAACTGATGCAATGCATGTTTTTATATATACACATATACCTATTTTCCCCCCTCTCCTTACTTAATTCCTATTTGTAGCACCTTTTCCACAGCTCCAGTCAAAGACACAGAGCACAGATTTCTTGGATTTCATAAAAGGAAACTGCATTTGACATCCCCTAATCCTCTGCTGCGGAGAATCTCTTTCCCCTGCACCAGGTCCCTATGCTTATTAAGCTTTCCAACTACTTTCAGAAGTCGGGCGGCATAAGCAGAGGCTTCACTGTAATGGAGCAGGGAGATAACAGTCCCTCTCTACCCGGCTTTGTCACTGCTACCCCTGAAACGACGTGTACAGCTCTATGCATTTCATTACCAGGAAAAGATCAGCACAAGGCAAAACACAAGAGCAAACTGATAAAGAACTGCTGTTCAACAAGACACAATATCGCTGCTTTAAGCTCATGTCTGAAATCTTTAACTTCACCGCAGATAGCTCATTTGTCTTGTTTCGCATTTGCTGAAATCTCCTTTGAGTAAGAAAATTAATGTAATGTGACATGGCACAGTAAAAGCTGTCATTGCCCTAACATGACTGGATCTCCAGAAAAATGACCTCCTGGAGTGTATGTCTGACAGAAAGTTTAAGGAATCTGTAGGATCAAAATGCAACCTTTGTTTAAAAGTGAAAGAGAGATTAACAGAGCTTCAAACGTGAAAGAAGAATTAAGACTCCAAGGTCTTATTTCAAGTTCTGGCATTCAAACAATCCTTCAGGGCTTGCTTCACAAAGGGATTAACTATTTCTTGTCAGTGTACAAATCTAGAATTTAGATCTTTGAAGCAAGTGCTCAGCTGCACTAATAGCCACAAGCCGTTCTCAGCTGCTGGATAAAAGACGTCTACAAAACATTGTTGGAGCTATTGAAAAAGAAAATAATAAGCACTCATACACGCAGCCATCCTCAGGATCCAACTGCTAAAATTTACTTTATATATTTTCAGTGTGTGGCTGTTGTCTGTTCTCAAGTCCCAGTAAAATACAGGTAACAATACTGCTTTTTATAGGGATTTTTAAGGCAAAAACAGTATTAGTACCTATTGATATTCCAAATACCATTACACCTTGAGGTTTCACAAAATGTTTGTTTTTTTTTAAAAATACACATTTTGTTGCCTCCTTCAGTGCTAATCATAAGAAGCTAAGCAAGTGAAATTTGGTATAGAAAAAGAAACAAAAGTGCTTAAGTTTCTGAGGATATTTTAAACATTTCGTTGTGAAAACGGTGTCCTTATGCTGGGAACTCTGAGGCTGGAAGTACTTCAGAATTTCTTAAAGCAACTGAATCAGCAGCTCACATTTGGGCACTTGCCACCCAGGAGGCAGGCCAGCAAAAACTTGTAACTTGCCATCAACCAGGAAAGGTCACCTGGGATGGCTTGACTCCAGAATAACCATCAAGAATAACCATCAAGAAGTATAAGGAATCCACTAAGTAAGTAATAAACAAGGTAATAAACTGAGCTTCATTTCTCTGACGTTATCACTTTGTGTTCTTTGCAGAAAGCGCTAGAGGGAAGTACACTCTTGCCAGAGAATTGTTAAAATATCTTGGTCAAGCAGCGAGAATGGGGAGCAAACTAGCTCACCAAGTTTCCCTACACTTCCAGGATGGTGGAAGAATTACTAGTAATGGAGCTAGCTCAACACACCAGCGGCTGCCTTCATCTTTAAACAATCCTGTTATTAGAATAGATGTGCTCCAGGCATAACATTCGCAGTTTGTTTTACCAGCTGTTTCTAAAAATATTGCCTTAGCGAAGGAGACTTTTCTTCCTCTCTCTGCAAAATCATTTTTTGTTTGTTTTTCCTTTCCTAGGGAAAAGTGATAGATATGGAAAACAGCATATGCTGGAAAGATCACACAGCTTCAGGGACGAACTTTTACCATTGCTGGTGAAAATATAATGAAAAGCTATGAATGAAACAACTGAAGATGCTGGTGTATAATGGCCCATTTCTTTTGATAAATTTAATCAAAGGTTTTATTCTTCTAACACAATTGTTAAAGAGCTAGTGACAGATGTTTCCTATGGGAAAGAGTATGGTTTTATGTTTACAGGACCTAAAAAGAGAGATAGGAAATTGAACAAACAGTAAAGTAGCAGGAAAAAAACTGGACTAGGCTATTAGTCATATTTTTGGGCATGAAACAAAGAGACAGTCCGTACAATGCTTATAACTACAAAAGCTAACACAGGCATATAGGATGCTGTATACCAGATGACTTCAGCAGTGAAGTCCATGTGTCCTGATTCATGGAGATGTGTTTGATGTCTCAGCTGCTGTGATCTGCTTTGAAAATTTTGGTCTAAGTAGTAAGTGGGAGTGAACCCCTCAAATTTAGAATTACTTTACCTATGGCTTAGTAAAATTTTTGCATGTAAGAATATTTTATTTTTCAATTCACTTACAAATCTGAAAATCATAGAAGGAATGTGTTAGACAGTAATGTACATATATATGTCTTTGAGTAATTATTTTTTTCCAGCTTAAAATACAAAGACAAAAGGTTTGTCTCTGAATAAGAAACTTTGAAAATGTATTTTTTTGATATAAGTAAATTTCAATAAGAAAATGCATTTTAAGACAAAAAAATTTAATTTTCATTTCAGGAGTCAGTTTTTTTTTTTTTTTTTTTTTTTTTTTTTTTTTGATTTGACATAGACAGTTCAAAGGAAAACAAACAGAATTGCACATTATTTTGCCATTACCACATCTTCACTTTTGCCAAAAGAAAATTAGGACACAAATGTTTGTAACTCCTTTACCAGTCTCTGTGTTCCTCTTGGTTCTCTATCTCATGTTTAGGTACATACAGAGTGCACTTTCATGCAAGCCTGAATATATTCCATTTATCTTACCAAATATTAGTGCTCAAAAGCCATAAACTCTGTATTGATCAGAGCTCACTCTAATGCTGCATAGAGCATGTCCCAGTTGTTGGGTAGCCTCCCTATCAAACCCTTTCCTTGAACAACCATAATAAAGGCAAATCTGGTAGTATGTCCAAATATAGTACAAAACCTTCCTTTTTTCTTCAAATACAACTTTTGCCACACTGCCAAGTCTCCAGCTGTCAAACCCCTCTCCTTAATTCTCCCTCTGACACTCTTGAATACCCTGGCAGAGAGAAGTGATTCAAAGTCTTGCCGAAGGCTGACCCTTCTCCATCTCCCTGTCATGAGTTTGAATGTGTGCGTGAGGTCCTCTATTTCTGACTATGCCCCAATTGCAAAACCTAGGGTCACATTGGCCTTCACTTACCAAACATCTCTCCCATAATGCTGGGATGCATTAGTTGCTTTAAGAGTTACACAAAAGACTTGGGTTAACAAAACTTAAGAGAAGAGTATGAAAAAGAGGATAACGCAAGATTCAACCTTTTTGTTCCACATTTAGTTGTAAATCTTCTAACCTTATGTTTTCTACTCCTCTGTTGCAGTTACACAAATGCTCCTTTTAGCTAGAACATAAATATAGCACTGGAAGATGTACATATATGTATATGTGTGTATATATATATATATATTTATACACCAACAAAGAGAGAGCACAAAATAGGAAGAGCAAAAGAGGGACAGCAAGCCCATACACACATTTTGCAATGTATTAATGATTCATTTTTCAAAACTAAAAGCCATCAAGCTTTTAGTAGTGAAAATTTGTATTTGCTAAAACTAGTGTCAAAAATTAGGCATATTGATTTCAGTATGAGGAAAAAAAAAGAAATACTGAAATCCATTAGGAAACAAAAATATAAAGCTCAAAATTACTTTGTACTTCTGCTGTCCTTCCATGACAGAACATTTTTTTTTCCTCTTTTTGATGTCTCTAACAGTTATTCTTCTCATATCGAGATGGACTGAAACCAGTCACCCTACAAAAGTATTGGATTCTTCTTGTTCATTTAAAAGGGGAAAAACAAAAGGAGAGAGAGATTTTGTATGCTTTACTGTGTAAAATAGTTGTAGTTCCTCTTGAATGCCAAAAGAGGAGCTAGCAATCCTTGTAACCATCACATGGGACTAGAATTAGTTGCTTTGAAACTCAGCAGAAGTACAATAATGAATCCTTGTTTGTGGAGCTTTTGTAAAGTTTTAATAATGTGCTTTTTAGTGCAATGACAGACTAGAATTAAACATTTTGTCAAATTAGTGGGTATTTGAGATTTCAAATCAAGTCAGTGTAATTTTTT
The DNA here is from genome assembly GCA_034781795.1 of Crypturellus tataupa. Lineage (NCBI taxonomy): Eukaryota > Metazoa > Chordata > Aves > Tinamiformes > Tinamidae > Crypturellus > Crypturellus tataupa. The sequence goes on from JAWLRI010000215.1 coordinate 593,861, forward strand.
TTTTGGCTTCTCTCCCTAATTTCAGAACCTGAATGATCTTTATCTCTTGCGCCTCACACACTATTTAAATTAAATAATTAACATTTCATATCACTCAAGAACTGGGATTCCCAGCTGCTTTCAGATGGGATAAAGCACTGATTTCTAGCTCTTATGTTTAATAAATTGGAACTGAAATAAAGAAATAGAAAGAAGACAAGGTGATAACCCCTTTGACGTGATTATAAGCTTTGATATCTTAGGATCAGCTAGGGCTGAAAATGGAAGTAGAGTATGAGTTAGTGTTAACCTCACACTCAGATATGGCACAGAATTAAATGGGCCCCTGACCGTATCTGACGTGTAGGTGTATTTCCACAGGCTGCTTTTGACCCATTTTAAGCTATTCTATGTACACTAACTTTTAAAAAGAATTACTTCTGAATTCCATCACCAGCAGGGTAGGCTGTTGCCCGGTATCTTTTCCTCCCCATCTTAATTAACATCTACCTTGTTAAGAATGACCTTAATTTTGCTCCTACTCTCATCTTTTGCTGACAGTCATTCTTGCTTGGTGATTGCACAACAGAGACCTGCCATGCTCAAAGCACCTCTGGAATTTCAGCCTCCACGGCAAAACCAGCTACTTTCCAGAAGGAACACGCTCTGTTTCCTGCTGCTCTACTGAGGTATCGTTATGATATATATCGTTATGATGAGGTATACTGAGGTATAGTTTACTATGTTGTAGTAGATGAATTAACTAAGGCATCTTCAGGTCATGGCTAGATGATCAAAAGGAATATACCGTAAAAACCTTTATGAACAAAACAGCCTTTCTACCCCTATTATCTGTAGCTACTCAGCATGGTTTCTCTTAAACAGTGGGCTTCTGCAGTCCCCCACAAGATGTACAGATACTATTTATCTTCTGGACACTAGACACCTCCTTCTTGTCTCAAACTAAATAATCAGCTGTTACAGACACTTAAAAACCTAATATGCACGTGCCTGCAATGCAAAATCTTTTCCCGAGTCATATGCTACTACTGAATGTGTCACTGGCTATTTTTCCTTTCTCTACCATACATTTTATGAAGCTGAAAATCAAAGCTAACAGGGCTAAAAAGCAAGTCCCAGCAGGTTGAAAATATCATATCTTAGTATTTTAGACATGTGTCAGCTTGATAACATAGGCACAGCACTAGAGGGATTGCCAGAATGTGACAGTGCACATGGCTTCAAGTTCAGATAACATGTTTATAAAAAGGACTGGAAGGCAATGAGGGAAGGTAGCCAGACTGTGGGCTGAGCCTGGTATCAGCCTGATCTTGCACGCAAAACTAAAAAACTTACATCACCTAAGACAGCATGAAGAAACTGCTAATTTTTGAAGCAAAATTCTGACCAAGATGCAAGTTGAAGTGATGGAAGTGCTGATACCAAAAGAACTGTATACTGTAGTTCACTTGCGATATCAATTTACCTAGCCTGAGTATGGTTCATTCCAATTGCATGCAATAACTCTAGGGAAAAACATAATATATATTAACATGGTATTCGGTTGATGTTTCCTGAAGAAAAAGAAAAATGTGACTTTTGCCCCTTCCTTAGTTTCTTGTGCATTTAATTTTAGGGAAATTAAAACTGCTCTTTTTTAACACTTGGGAAATAAAAGCACATATACACTAATGCAGAATTATAGATTTAGATTTATATGATACAGATTCTATTTCTACTGATGAATATGATCTGCATAAAAAGAAATACTGTATTTATCACATCTTTGATTCATTACTGTTTCCAGATAAAGTAAAAATAGAATTAGAGTTATATTGTAGTAAACATTAAAAGAAAAAAAAAAAAGAAAAAAAAAAGCCCCCCAAATGCTATCATTTCTTTGATAAAGGATCTCAAATGAGTTTCATGTCTACACTGTAGCCCATCTTTTGCTTAGAAGGCTTTCGATCTTCAAAAGCTAAAATGAACTGAATTGGACAAAATAAAATTGTAGCACTGGAACAGGCCGCCCAGCGAGGTTGTGGAGTCTCCTTAGTTGGAGATCTTCAAGACCTGCCTGGATGTCACCCTGTGCCACGTTCTCCAGGTGTCCCTGCTGGAGCAGAGGGGTTGGACTAGATGGTTTCTAGAGGTCCCTTCCAAACTCAGCCATTCTGTGATTCTGTGTATAACTTTTGTTCTTATTCAAAGGAAAGTTCTTCTGATTCTGACCTTAGGATATAAAGATACTTACAATGTATCATATCTATCTGTGAAGATTCAGAGCTAAGTTGGGCAGAATAAGATATAGTTATTTCTAACTATCTTCTAAACAATTCAGGAATCAGAGAAGGAATGTTCTGAAAAAGGTAGTGGGGATACTACCCTACTTAATTAAGAAACCATCTTACAGCAGAGACAAAGCCATCTGAATGATCGTCTTTTCCCTTCTACATGAAGTGACCTCTCAGATTGCAGTTCTGCCTGTGTGCAAGCGTGTAAAGCTTGAGATATTGGCAGGCAGGATCGTCAATCAGCAGAAAAACACTTTCCACTGACTCCAAGTCTGTGCATCTTGTCTGTGCAAGCTACCAAGGACTAAAGTCTCTTTAGTCAATTTGAGGTCTATTTTTTACTATCATCTTCTCCCTTCTGATGGTTTCTTTGAGTTATAAAACTAGTATTTTTTTTTAAACCCAGATGAGAGAAACAGACTTGACAGTGATCATTTGAGAGAGAAGGCACTGAAATGCACGAGTCAGAAACTAAAATATGAGCTGTGTTTCTGCCTGCTCACTAGCGTTTCCTTGTCTATCAAGGAGAGACACCTGAATATGAAATTTAAAGGCCTGAATATGAATAAAATAAATGAACAGAAGGATGATGAATCACTGCTGTGCCAAGGTTGCCTCTCTCTGCTTCTTTTAGGTGATGCTCCTACTCTCCCCGGTCCCCCTCCTTTCGGTATAAGCAGACTCAGAGGCAAACACTCTGCCTATTTGACAGAATTACTGTTTAAGCAATTATGGAGTAGGCTTTCCCTGAGAGTGTTCTTTGCCATGAACCTCAGCGCAGATTCTGTGTCAAAATGTAAGAAGGAAATGGGAGTCTTACTTTCAGTTCAAAATGGAGAATGTTAAGTTGGAGGTGGCCTCAGTGCCATTCCTTCTGCTCGTGGGGATGCCCTTGTTGTTAGAAACAAAGACCTTTTCTCTTTCACCAAAACCCCTGAAATTCCAAGGAGCCTAGAACAAAACCCTCACAGACTCCATACTGAGGTCAGAAAACCACTTAGCATGTCCTAAATTCACATTGATGCCCTAGGAAAGAAGACAAATTCTCTGGTTGCTACTATAGTTGACAGGAGAAAAAAAAAAGAAAGTAAAAGGAAAATGCTGGCCAACAGAAATACTTGCTTTTCTTTGGATTCACTTAAAATGTTCTAACTCACAGTATAACTTCTGATCATGTTTGGTCTTGATAGGCAGAAAAGGAAGAACAGCAGCTCCCAGAGGAACAAATAAGGTTTCACAGCATCCCTGTCTGAGAAACCCCCCATTCTCCTCACTCTGTGCTTGGACATTGCTTCGCGGTAGCATGTAGGATTTGGCTGCCTTGTAACCAATGGAAACCTCATGCTTATTCTTCTGTATTTGGAGAATTAAAATACTTACTAAATTAAAATACTGTTAGGTCAAGCAGTCAGATTCTGTCAAATTAGTGACAAAATAACATGACAACATTCTCCTTTCATCTCCTGTTACTTTTACAAATGTATGTCTCTACAAAAATATACAGAAAGATCATTGTTTCAGTGGGAAACTATGGCAGGCAAAGGTAGAATTTAGAATAAACACATTAACAATTAGATAGTGAGCTGTATATTTGTGGTAGTTACTGTCTTTTTTTTTTCTTTTAGCACTTTTCAGAGTAACTTGAACCTGAATAGAAAAGTTCATTAAAATATTAATTAAGTCTCTCTCTTTCCCTTCACCTCCATCTCATTTGGCTAAGTAATTTACCTTGCCTTACAGATAGGAAAATGAGCAATATAGATGCAAAGTCACAGAAGGAATCAATAGCTGGGAAGGGGACATGGGAGTTCACACTTTTCATTGCAGGCTCAAACCCAACTTCCCTCCCTGCTCAGTGATGAATGTCTCAAGAGCTGAAGTCAGCAGCCTTCGCCGAGAGAGTAAATGAAGGTGCATTAACTACTTCAAGTACCAGAAATCCATATATATATTCTTAGTAGGGTAAAATGGGATGCAACAGGATATTCTACAGTGCACCCGGCACTAGCAGTAGCCTCGCACTTTTTACAACAGGCCAGTCAAGGCTTCACAGCAGCTACAAAAGGCTCACAAAAGTAACCGGCCAGCAGGACAGGGCAGCTCATCTGCAGCCCGGGGATTAGTGTCCTGGTGACTGGACACTTGATTTAATCAGCACGACACTCCCGCTACCTGGAGGCCACCTGGAGCTTCCTGAGGCAGAGGGAGTAAAACCCAGACTGTTCTGCTCTACCACCTGCAGCGGCAAAACATTTTTTTGCTCTCTGTAATATGGGGTTTGTGATCCCCAGTTGGACTGTTCCAGTCCATCTGACAGAGGGCAGTATTACACAGAACCATGAACTTGCTGATTATAATTTTATAAGCAGTTAGTATAAGCAATTTCCAAGAATAAATATGTGATTTGGGAAGAATTAATCTTTGTGAAAAACGTGGATAACTAAAAACTAAACCTTGTAAGCTTTAAATATTGATTTGTTTTTGCTATAATAAAGTTAACAGCATTCAATAATATTTCTCACATCACAAACAAATTGAGAAGAAAATGGAACTGAGCATAAGACGCTTTGCACTTATGGTTATGGAAATGCTATTTAGTCCTGTACAAGTACAGTAACCATATGTATTGGTAAAAACAGGCATATTAAATTCTTCCACGCTGCAGATCTAAACCTATCCTATTACTTCCCTCTTCTGGTAATTTTTAGATTAAACTGATAAGCCTTCTCTTGTGGTCTGGTGAGAAAAGTACCCAGATTTCTCATTTCTTCTGTAGAATATATTCATTTGTGCAAAACAACTGGGATTTTAGCTGTTCAAATGGTATATGTAAATACGTTTTTCCTTTGTGATGTCCTGAACAATATGTGAAAGGATACTGACTGTATCTTTGCCCACTAACATGGGCCGAACCTCTGATGCAATCTGAGGTACCCTTACACACTGAGGAGCTCAGTGCCACTAACAACGGCTATTCCATCCGGAGAGAACACAATTAATGATACTGCGGAATGCACCACTGTACAAGCCGAAGGATGTGTTCTTCTAAATAGCATTTTCAAATCTAAGCAATTACCTAGAAAAACAGCTTGTTTCCTTCTGCCTTGCACATTATCACATTTGTAGAAATTTAGGAAGCAGTCAGAAATTCTGCTTATTATCCACATGGCTAAATATACTCCAAGCACCTTTCCAGAACTGAATCTAAATTATACAGATTAAGAGCAGAAAGACACTTCTTTCCCTGCATCATCACAAAGGCAGATATCATATGGTGACAAACAAAAGTGACCCACGGAATAAGGCTGCACACCTTCTGCAGCAGCATCCTAAGCACGAATGTTCTGTAAACTGTGGATTTGAGAAATACATTAATAGAAATATCATTTCAACTGCATGTGCACAGTGATATATTCCTTTTCCAGGACTATCTTTCATAAAAAGGCCTCTGTCCTTTAGAGTCAAAATACAGTCTTCAATTTATGTAGCCTTTCCTGGAGCCTATAGCACAGATATTAGGAGTTTTTAGTCTAGGATGTTAGCATGCACATACCAAGTCCCTGCAAAGCTGATCACATATAAGAAGTTGTTTTAGCTTTACACCAGTAAATCTTTCCTAAGAGATAACAGAGCTTAGACACTATCCAGCTGCAAACTTGGTCCTTCTCGAGAAGCTCCCAGGACACGTTAAGACCCCTGGGGCTGGGCAGGTCGGTCCTCACTGGGGCTCCCCTTGTGGGAAGGCAGGGAAGGGGCGAGGGGAGGGGGACAGCGGGAGTGCGAGGGAGGGCACACCAGCTACGAACAGAGAACAGAATCACACGACAACACGGGATCAATGGACTCCAAGACACAAAACAGATGGACACGGACGAGACATAAGATTGCTACTGAGAAATTAAAAAAGAAAGAGCAAAAACCCATAAAATAAACTAGATACATAATGCTGGAGCTGCTGGAAGCAGCTGATGGTATTGGCATAACTCTTCCAAAAAGAAGAAATTATAATCTAACTAAAAAAGTAAAATTAAAACAATATCTCCCCAAACCATACACTACAGACTTTCTTGGTTAGCCTGAATGCGCAGCTCTGATGAAACACGAGATGGCGTCATCACAGCCCATGCACGGATTAATGAAGGCCATGGTTAGTTCAATCAGCTGAACTACTGCATGCCACAAAAATGATCTTGCACTGACCCAGAAATAAAAGATACAACAGATATTCTGCATTGCAATAAAATTCTTTTTATGCCATCTGCAGTTGGTAGGGAGTTTCTATGGAATCAATTTTCCTGGGAGAATACAGGGGAAAGGGGGATTTTTTTTATCCTATATATTTTTATCTCTAAAATTATTTAAAAAAAATAAAAAGGGAAAAGAAATGATAGAGATAGTTTAAAGTATTCTAAAAAGGTTGGGAAGAAAGAAAAGAATAAAAAGAAGAAAGGGGGAAGAGTCTTCATTCTTTTGCACACAACTTTCTTGGGATGCCTTTTTATCTGAAAATGTGGATATTCTAGGGATGGCAAGAAAAGATTTTGTTGCCTTTATTGGTTTGCAGATCTATATCTCTTTTTTGAGATGAGTAAATCATTATTGTGTTGGAAGAACTCCAAAAAAAAAACAAATTGAAAAGTCAGCAATGATATTAAAAATTAAAAATAGCAGTATGGCACCACTGCGAGCCAAAAAAGGGAAAATAAAAAACATAAAAGAAACTAAAATATCAATCACCAAAAATTCATGCGGCACAAGATGAGGTGAAACGACAGAAAATGTTCTTCAAATATATACAATGCATATATCTATCTATACATACACAGAGCATGTGTGTACATATCGATGGATATATCTGTATAATTTTTTCTCCCTAGCCCACCCTTCCCCAAGGATAATTGGTAGATGAAACTACTGATTAAAAGCGAACAAATAAAGGAACAGAAGAAGGAAAAAACTCTAAAGAAAAACAAATTAGCGTGCTTTGTTCACCAATAACAGTATCATGCATCTGTCCACATCAGCGGATGCCAGGGTTAGATGAAGGCATGAATTTCTGTGTAAACATGTGATTGGATGATAGGGGCTATTGCTGATACCAGTCATATATTAACTCAGTATATGCACAGATAGGTACATATATATATATATATGGACATATGCACTGGACATAGTCCATATATAAATAAAATATCTTCATGGGTGGGGTCTTTGGAGCTCATATAAGAAAAGACCAATATGCTGAAAACCAAACTCAACAGAAAATCCTAACGTAAAAAGGTAAATAAAAATACCTGCAAGTCATCTGCATAACTGATTGGTAAAACTTGTTCTCTTGCTTTTCGTTTGGCTACAAGACCATAGCTAGGAAATTCCATCAGACAAGCACTGCTCCTACCTTTGAGCAGGTCTGCGCAGAGAGTGTCTGTCCTCAGGGCCTGCATGATTTTCAGCCTCTCATTCACTCTGGGAAGGGGAAACCTGCTTCTTGGAAACATGTGGCCAACTATAAGGGCTGTTTCTTGTTGCCTAACGCAGGGAGAGACGGGGAATTACTGAGGACTGGCTTTGTCATGGGGAAACATCTCTTCAATGAAATGGGTGAAAATCCCCTGGGTGCTTCAAATGGGCTGGTGCAGGTTGTGGAGGATGAGAGGCAAATCAGCTCTTGCTCTCTCTAACCAGGATTTTTCACTTTCAGCATGTTGCTATTCATACGGCGCTGTCTGCTTGCAGACTCTTCCAAGAGACAGTCTGCTTGTTTTCTGCAAATAAATCTGGTGACCCTGGCAGACTACAGACACCCTGCTCTGCAGCACCGGGTGCAGGATGGTTCTAACACATAAATCAGGAGACTGCAAGTGGATGGGTGCAGAGCAATAGCTGATAGATACAGATAGCATTCCTGCAGCAAACCTCTCTCTTGTGCATGTCTATATGCTATGGAAAACTGCATCATGTTTACTACAAAGAACTATAGATTTTGGCATTTCTACTGAGTGTTTTTTTTTGTTGTTTTTTGCTGTCCCCAGTCTCTCATGGAAGAGGCTTATCGGTCTGATTCCAGCTGATTCCACAGTTTCAGCTTTATGATATTTAAGCCTTCAGGGAAATGAAATACATGGGATAAATTTCCTTGGTGGGAAAAAAATAGCATAGGAAATTGAGCTAGGCTGATAGGAAGAAAAAGCTGGTACCTACACCAGAGAATTGTAGGCTGTGTCCAGCTGGGGAGCTAGAAGTTTTAAATCATACACATCATTCCAAGAGGTTATATTACAGGCTTCAGATTTATTTGTGAGTTTTGGGGTCTTACTGCTTTGCCTCATACCACAAACATTCTGGGCTACAATTCCAACTAAGTGCCCAATTACCAACATTTAATCTAAGTGGTGCCAGAGAATTACACTAAAGGAGATGCTTAATGGGAACGAAGGTAAAGGTGCTGGGTGGCAACGGCAGCTTTCAGGAATATTACTATCATCCTCATGGCATTGAGGTCAGAATTGAAGGGTTTCTCTCATATACTGAAAAGAGATCAATCATTTCCCTATCCAAGACAGCACAGTGCTTCCCAGCTAGAGGTAAGTTGTCTCCCTTCCAGATCAAAATACTGCAATAGTGTAGGTTCAAAAGTGCAGAGTCAAGACACTGGGCTTATCTTACAGGTAGCAGAGTATTCATATCTCACATCTTCCCCAAATAGTCTTAAACAGATTCCCCTAATCATAGCTGATAAAGCAACATGTTTCTGACATGGAAACTGGAAGGTTTTCAAAAATGTATTGGGACAAACAATATCTGCATAGCGATAAGAGAGGGACACTCCTATGCATCATGTAAATGGTTAGTCAGGGCACAGTTTCATACCTGTGTAGTATTAATTCTGGGAGATATTACAGGTATTATAGGATATTATTATCTTGTGCAGCAAGATGAACACCATTTTTTTTTTCATTCTTGAAGCTATAAAGATTTCCTCTTTATCATGTAAAATAAAGGTGATTTTTAGATTCATAACTGTCATTGCCACCACTCTTTAGTATAACTCTTGATGCATATACTTTTAGGAAACGGAGGATTGTAAGCTGAGCAGTAGGGACAGAATTCCTGTGACACCACTTAGTCTTTACACCCTCACTGACAACCCGGTGGAAAATACTTTTGCAAGTGGGACACAGCCTGCTACAGCATGAAGCTAGCTAGAAAACCCCCAAAGAAGCAGACTGAGGAAACTTCCTTTGCACTGTCTTCATTTAAAGAGATTTGGATGCAGACGGTTTATGCTGATATTCAGGTTTTGGATTCGACAGAGTTAAGTGGCAGTAAGAGCTGGTAAATGATTCTCATCAGGTTTTTATCCTCAAGTAGGATATGATTTTCTGTCTTTTGAACTATCGCAGAGAATCTTCAAATGGACTCTCTGATCCAGGACCAAATCCAAAGCAATATTTTTAGATCTGGGGATTGGACTCAGGTCCATATGAACTCTGAAAGCTTTTGATTTGGGGTGACATTGTTAGCTGCCCTTGTCTTGGTTATTGCACAGCAGGTTCATAGTGATGTATATTATATCTCACAGCTGCAGCAGTGAGTTCAGTAACCTTTGCATTACTGGACCATAGCACTGAGAGTGATGGAAGGCCAAGTCTTAGTGTTTGGCAGAAACACAAGAGCTTTAAAAGCTACACATTATCAGAGCAACAAAAAGGGGCCTGCACTGGGCTACATCATTTAATTTCCAATTTGCTGCAAAAGCAAATAGACAAGCCAGAAAGCAGTGTAAAATACACTGACCTGTCAATAGAACAGGAGGAAGCAACTTTAAATGGGCCCAATTGAAAACAAACAAACAAACAAACCCACACACTAGAAAATACAAGTAAAATAGCCTGGCTCTTTCATTCTACAATGCACACACTCAAGTATGAGATCTTGGCATATGGTCAGAATCCTGACTTGGCTGGTGAAGAGGAAAGACACCAACACCTGCTTTAATTAACCCAGCACTGTCAGATTGCGATAAACCAGGTAAGATTGCTACAGAGCTCACAGTGCAACACACTGTGGAGAGAACATTTCTACCCTCCCTAGACACAATGAGAATGATGATAGTAAGATGGCCCAAGAAACCTAAAGGAAGAACATCATAAACTTACCACCTTTTCTTCTTAAGAGGAAGAAAATAGCTAAATTTATGCTTTAGCAGGCAGAAAGGACCTACATACTCCAACTTTTTCCAGTTGCTTTGCACACCAGTGCCCTTTTGAGAGGAAACTTCAAAACATGTAAGGGCAAGTCTCCCCAGCAAGTGCCATCCGGTTGACCATTTTTTTACATATCTGTTTAACTTTCTTCTCAGTGCCACATTAATTCCTAAGGAAAGCTACAGATTTCAGTGGCTCATATGGACCACCACCCTCTGGAGTGAGAATAAGGTGCAGTAAAAAGTGCGGGGTGAAATTTTCAAGAGTATCTAAGTAGCTTAAAAGTGTCTCTTTAGTGGATTTTCAGTGAATCATATTCTTCTAATGGGCAGGTATTCAAATCTGTGTATGCACTTAGAGGTGGAGAGGGCAATGCTTTGCAAGATTTCCAAAAGCAAGTCATTCTTAAATCCAATTTGTACCTGTTTGTAGCTGTAACCATTTAAATGTGTCAGAAGGGAGATATTTTTAGCCTGGCAATGTAGGCTCTTGAGTCATTCTGAAATTTCATGCTAAGCATTCTGCTTTACCAGATTTCTCCTCAGATTTTAATTTTTCCACTGGCACCGAAAGCTGAAAACATTGCTATTAAAATTTACAGCCAACAAAGTAGTTGTAATTTCTGTGTTGAAACATCAATGACAAAAACATACAAAAGGAGAAATCCGATAAAGATCTCATTTTCTCCTTTAACTGAAATGCTTGGCAAATAACAACAAAAAAATAGCTGTAGTCTTGAAACCAAAGCGAAGCTTTAATGAAATGGTTCTTACTCATTCATTTGAGCATCAGTTGTGGTATATTAGTCCTTTTAGTATGGTCCTATAAAATTCATGCCTCATTTTCACAATAATCAGTGTGCTGGGGCTTCACAACCACCTTTATTTAAGATCCTTACATGCTTCCCAGTGCCCACACTGTTTATGTTCCACAATCTTGTATTATGTGACCTGCTGCTCTCCCAGGTGAGGAGTTCAGAAACTCACAGACGTCTGTGAAGGAAGAAATGGGAGCAGGCCCAGCTATTTGTCAGTATTAGTTTGTGTGTTAGTGCCTTTTCTGCTATCCGGAACTGGAGGACCGTTAGGCTATGGAAGTTCCCAGCTACGAGGCGACGCCAATCAGAAGTTACTGCAGACCAAGTTCTACCAAACAATGCAGGCATAGTATGACAAGTAGAAAATAAATATGAAAGCACTAGCCCTTGGTGAATTTTAATGTTATTACTGAATTCATTAAATAGCTTCAGGAAACTAGGAAGAGAACTTTTATAAACCGTTCAGGGGATTTCTTTAAAACAAAAAAAATATATATCCCAAAATAATAAAACAAAGAAAAAACAAACAAAACAAAAATAAAAAAAACAATTTATATGTTTTGCCTTTAAAGACAAAAGACTCTAACCAATCTCCCTTTTTTTTTTTTTTTAATGTACACAGAAATTCGATGATATCTGTTCTCTATTATAGAAATGCTTAACTCATGGCAAGCCTCAAAAAAGAAGGCTTGAAAAAGCCTGTAAGAAATAAAACAGACTGCAGTTGCCTGCTGGATATCACATCATATATTTCACCAGAAAGAAAAGCCATCAATTTATCAAAATGTATCTGGATCGAAAGGGGTAAGTTGAGTCAGTTCCATATGGTCAGTCCATTTGACTCTTTAATGGATACATTTTGAAGCATCACTGCAGATAACATGGCAAGACTTCCTACTAATTTTGTTGCTTCAGACCTTTATTTTATTGTTCTCCAATTTCTTTGGGTACACAGAAAACAAAATTAGTAAAAATATATTACCATGTTAACTGTGTTCAAAATCCCATGGACAAATGTAAACCTCTACAGTCCATCCTCAGAGCAATTAGTGATGATTAAACAATACTCATAATCTATTCTTGTTTCACTTCCACGTCATTCATATTTTTCAAGTGTTTGCTCACTTCACAAAACTTTATTATTTTCTGCATTTCCCACTGTTATTTCTGCTTCTGCACTAAGTCAGTGAAGTAACTGCTACACACATTAACTATTAATTAGCTGGGATTAGTTTCAGAAAGTTTGGCTTTTTATTAAAACAACTTTATACTAACTAAATAGTGACTATGTATCTATGTTTTGCTGTTGTCAAGTCCATGGGATCTGATGCTTGGCTGCATAGTTTTTATTTGATATACCGTGTATATATATATAATATATATACACACATATACACACACATATATATACATATAAAATATATATGTATACATCCACACACATATAAATATATGTATGTATTGTTTTTTGCAAATGAAGTAAGAAAGCAAGCAAAAACAAGACTGACCTGACTTACCTGTACTAGGTTCACAGTCAATGAAGTCTTCATCATCACTGGAACATTCAGCTGATGAAACGATGTCATCCGTTGTCTGGCATGTCAAAGCAAAGAACAGAGGGAAAAAATTAAGACACTTGGTGGTAAAGAGGCCATTAGAGACACAGGGAAATATTCTAGTAAAGAATGTTTCCTTTGTACCTTTTAAAATATTTAAGTTATACCAGGCATCATAGGTATGCCTGCGTAAATACACTCTGCATGGAGCTGGATTCCCCTCGCTGGGCTGCTGAATATTTCAGGTGTGTGCAGGTGCAGAGCCCCTGCCGTGCCGCTCGCGCTGGCAGGAGCACGTGTTGTGCCGCCAAACCGAGAGTACAAGGGGATACGAGACCTGTGTGCCTAGCGAGCCCCCTCGAGCAGCCCCAGAAATCGTGTCCCACTGGGCTCATCTATAAATGCCAGGCCCCTATGGAGAGACCGAGCGTATGAGGCATATTCAGGCTGAACATGCCTGAACATGCCAAGGGAAAATGAATGAGGTAACTGCAGAAAATAAGCACTGTCCAGGCAGCTAACAGGACTCCGCTATGTTGCTAAACGCATCACACACTTTCAGACTGTGGTATTCCCTGCTCTGCTGATCAGGTTAGGCAGAATGGCCGTCTTGGTCTGAAATATCTTTTAAATTTATCTAGCTAGAGTGCATCTGTTGCAGTGTGATGATCTGCTGCAAGCTTCAGGTATGGCCAACGTGCAGGTCTGCCTACTTGCTTGCCAAGCATTCAGGGATCACCTGGGTGTCACTGCACTGGCAGGCTGGAAAGCCTGGCTCCAAAAGGCTTAAACCAAACTCTCTGTGCGCAGCTTTTACAAGGTTCATTCCCTTCCATTTCCAGCTGGTGATTTTTTTATTTTATTTTTTTTAATTTTTCCTGCTGCTGGACTAATTAATGAGCAGCATGTACTGCAGCATGTTAGAAAGGAGCATAATGGTGTCTCTTCCCAGCAGCAACTCCTGCCTCTAATTGCTGCAATTAGTTGAATTAGTAATGCAGACCATCAGGGAGAATCTGTGGCAGCCCCTGGACACAGGTTAAAACATTCCTGCATACAGCACAAAATTACCCCAGTTCAGCAGCATCAGCTCAAACTACAGCTTCTGCTGAAACTGTCTTCCTTAACAACTGCAGAAAGCCTGCAGAAAGCTGCCTACTGCATTACGCAGCAGGATCAGGGGGATAACTCCTGAAACAGAAAAACTAAAATGTTCTTTGCTAGGCAGGAGATCTTGCTCAAACCAGAGCTCCTTTCGAAGCAGAGCTCTACCTGAACTCTACATTGTGTTTTGCTATTCCACGTGAAAACTGCTGGGAATCCCACATCATGACAAGCCTTCCAAATCCTCATTCCTGAGAAAGAGTCCTGCTTTGAATAGGGTCTCCTTTATAAGTCAACTATGACTGCCTCCAAAACGCTGAATGCTCCCATGCATCTTCACAGATGTGTTATGAGGTCCTAATCTTTTCTTTAGCTCCCTCTGCCTTTGTGCTAGCGAGTCTCCCCTCTCTCCCTCATGAGATGCTTCATTTTGTAGGATGCAATCTTGCAGTAGTTGCATGTTTATTCATGGCGAGGCAGGATAAAGAGGAACTGAAGGCGATAAGTACAGATACTCCAACTTAGGAATTAACATTAATTTTTGCATCATCTTCCACTCAAAGAAAATGGAAGATCTTCCACTGACATCCTGGTGCAGACATCTGTCTTAAAATGAACTGGCTTTAAAAGTTTGTCTATTCAGCAACAGGTCAAGCAAGAAGGAATGCACAAATATAAGTTTACTTTCTATAATTCTATTCATCCTGGCACATATATTTTATTAAGCATTATTTAACCCAAAGAATAAAAAATGGTTTTATAACTCGTACAGTTATCACCTTCTCCAATAGTGAAACACTTTTGTCCCTTACAAGAAACCAGTAGGTACAATGTACCTAGTGTATCACATTTATGTCCAAAACACTTGTAAAACTTGTATACTTGTCAAATATAACACTTAAAAAAAAATCACTATTAAAAGACACTGCTTAGACAATGCTGAGACTCTTGCAATTTTTTTCACTAATTCCAATGTGAGGAGATGGATTTCCAATCTGAGAACATGGATTTCATTTTGCCCTTACTTGAAAATTTCTAACTTCTAATTGCATATCTGAAACTATACTTGAATAGAATAAGAAGTTCACCTAAAAACCTTATTTACTCCTCTTTCTGCTGTTAAAGACTTCACATGAAACCAGGAAGGTAGCAGATTCAGAACAATAAAAAAGGTATTTCTTCACCTAATTACTATTATTATTATTATTTAATCTAGGGGATGCCTTGCAACATCATATTG
The DNA here is from genome assembly GCA_034781795.1 of Crypturellus tataupa. Classification (NCBI taxonomy): domain Eukaryota; kingdom Metazoa; phylum Chordata; class Aves; order Tinamiformes; family Tinamidae; genus Crypturellus; species Crypturellus tataupa. The sequence goes on from JAWLRI010000215.1 coordinate 609,058, forward strand.
GTGGTTGGTAGAAGGTTAGCTGTGTTTAAAAGTGATGGGCTAAATTAAAACTAGAAACAAATCCACCTAGAGCTATTAAGTACACAACAGTTAGCTTGGAAAGGCTCTGTGCCACCACAGGCACTGAAGCCCAAAGGATTATTTGCTATTTGGGCTGTCCTGCCTGGATGTTTTCCATATGTCCCTGCCACTGGCAGCAGCAGCAGCCACAGGGAGCTGCACTGGAGCCCATGGGATGCCCAGGCACCTGCATGCGGTGCTGGCCCTGCACGTCGGTCCACACTGAGTCCACACAAGCACAAGCTCTTAGTAGAAGCTGCCAAGTCATGAGGCATGAGAGTCTTAATTTTTTTTCATTTCACTTGCCATTTAATAAGTAACTGAAGGACAGCAAGGACAACTTGCTTTATGCTACATCCTTTACTATATATGCTAGAGTTTCTTCTGTAAAATCTGTGCATAGTTTATGTTGGTCCTGAAAAGAGAAGGGCATAAACACCAGACTCAGACAAAATGCAAAATGGTGGTGCTCAATAATCCCCAGCCCTGCCAACTCTGACCTGTATCTGCACTTTTCCACAACTGGTTCCACATTTGATGCTATCAATTAATCTCTGTCCTTATCTCCCTACTTCCATGGCATCCTATTTCCCCAGATAGTCTAGTTTTTCTCGCACTGTGCCTGCTGATTGTCCTAGGCTAGTGGTTTTGTATATATGAGTGCTAGAAAACAGAGAAACCTCCAGAAGTAGTGTTAGTGTTTAGACTTATGTCAAGGTCAGTAATGAGATTTCTAGAAACTGCATAAGAGATAACTACACTAATCTGTCTTGCTATTTCCTATCTGGTATTTTTAATCTCAGTACTTTCCATCACCCTTCATCACTAACTGATTTTCCAGTCCCATCACATATTGGTTTTCCATGCACCTTCAGCTCAGACACCAACACCTGAATTATCCCAAAGGAATAAAGTTATTTTCAGAGAGAAGCAGCAGCAAATTCCTGACAACAGAAATAGAGTTCAGGAATCCTCCAGAAGTCAATTAAATCTCGTAAATGGAATATGTCCCTATTCCTTACTATCCTGTAACTGAGAATCTTCTCTGGGTGATTATTAAAGCTCCCCAAGACAACACAGGCTAGTGAGCAGTGGCCCCACAACTCTCCCCACCAGCAACTCACTGTGAAGCAGTAAGCAAAACCAGCTATTCCATTTCGGGTTCCTATTCTCCATTTTTGAAATGGGGCCAATTATACCCACCCATGGCCCCTGGGAGGGATAAATGCACTTATTCTTTAATGTCCGTCCAATCATCTGAAGATAGTAAATGTTAAATTTTCTTTCGCACAGACAACAATTAGATGGTAATGAAGCTTTTCCATATGCTATGATGGAAGTGATATTTGTGTTTGCACTGGAGAGAAACACAAGAGAGAAACTATCTACTATATATTAGCTAAATTCTATATTAAAAGTAATAATTCATACTATACTAAAATATGTATTTCATATTTTTTAAATCCCAGCTTTGAAATTGCTTGGCCTTGTATTAAGGGCCATAAAACTAAAGATAGGTATTATAATAACTTTCAATAAAATATCTCTTTGGCAGGAACTCTTTTTATTCCTTCCTCTGAAAGATTTTTTATGGCATTTATATTATTATTTTTTCTCTCCCGCTCTCCAGTGTTTAATGAAATTGCTTTGGAACAAAACCGGGGTAGGAGAAAGTGCTAAACTCTTGAGTTCACCCTAGAGGATTTATTGGCATATTTACCTTTAATTTTTTCAATTTCACTGAATTGGCTCACCATTCTTTCAATAAATTATTAGTTCTGTAATCACCTCCTCCTAATTATTCACTCTAACAGCCTTTTCAATCTTGCCATCGTGATGGTTCTGCATCTTTGTTCATTATACATCACTATACATCACTAGTGTGGGATGTAAAGTGCAAGGGAAGTTGAGACAACACAGCAAGACCTGGTCAAGACAATTCCATTCCCTTCCAATCATTCCAAGTGCCCAGAGTCCTAATTTATGCCTTAGATCCATAATCTTTGCTCCTTTGTTCTACACAAAAAGGCAGATGCTGAATCTTCCTTTTCTCCAAGCACAGTTTTTTCAAAACCTTGCTCTTTGGGTCACCACTATTCGATAGACATTAAGCATACAGGATAAAATAAGTCCTGCCACAGAACAGCTTTATGAAATTATAAATAACGCACCCAAGAATGATGGAGTTCTCACTTCTAGTGGGAAAGAAAAGACAAGGACCCATAAATTCAAACCTTGGAGACAAATTGCTCCAAAAGTACATACTTGGCAGTTGCTTCACTCTGTAAAGTGGGATTCAATTTTCCTACCTGCCTTTCATTTAAAACTCTTCTGCACACCATACACATTACTTCAAATTCTACACGATCATTTGAAAGACAACACTTTGGTGCAAGAAAAGTTTAAATCTCCTTGCCACCAAGGAATCACAATTTGCAGTCAGTGCTGATGCAAGACCGCCACAAAATGCCAGACAAAAATATCTTTGCAACACCAGGAAGATATATTACTATTTATCTTCATTGAGGTATTTGTCTTTCACATCTAAAATGGGCAGAGTCAAAACTCAACTTTTCAAAACTAACTTTTCTTAAATCCAATCACTTTCTTCTGTTCCCATACTGCTATATTTTCTAAATTTAGCAGTTGAGATATTTTCTAAATATCTTATATTCATTACAAAATATGGGCAATGTATGAAGGAACACAGAGAAAATGTCCCCTTCCAGAAGGGTCAACTGCTAGTGATGCTGTTCTATCTATCAGAAATCAAGTTGTTCCTTTGGAAAAAAACATGTTCAGAATATTTTCTGCCTTGCCAAAATATGACAGCAGAGGAAGTATCTCAGTCGCATTATGCATTGTTTCTATCTTGATGGTACTTTGGTAACTGAACTTTTTTAAAGAACTTGTATTCTGTTCATACTATTACAATTAAATTGAAATCCTTCATCTGTCCTTTCTGCACTTTATGTTTGTTTCTTGCTTTCTGTTTAATCTTGCAAAATATCCAGCAGGTCATCATTGCATAACAGGTCTGAGATATTCTGCCTGGACAAATTCAAGCTAGTACATCTTGAGGGAAAGAATCTGCATACAAGTGGGAAAATATTTCAAAAGCTGCTCAAAACATAATGAGGTATTATAAAAGAAGGTGCAATTTGGGACTGTATAAACTATTAAGGACACTTCTGGATTTGCTATCAGTGGCTAAAGGGTTTTAATCCTCTCCAACTCATTGGCACTGGATGATACAATATGTTCTTCTGTATTGTGACACTGGCACAGCCGTGAAGCTGTCTGAGGACTTTGTACCCCACACATTTGCACTGAGATTGTGTCTGCCTCTACAAAGGCAATGCATCCAAGAACATGAAACTAATAATTTTCTCCACAGGGCTCATTTGAGGTGAAAGCTTAAACAAGAGGGCCAAATTCTCTGCTGGTTTGGACTGGTATTGATTTTAACCAGGCTACAACAATTTACTCAACGAGAACATAGCTCATTATGTTTAGTTTTGGGCAATTTAATGTCAAAAGATTTAGAGCAATTGGATGCAATTCAGAGAAGAGCCACTGAAATGATGAGAAGAGTGGGGAGATTTATGAGTGACACAGGCTTAGCAAAACTGACCATCAGAGGTTGGTTTAATGAGGACTGCAGCTATGATAAATATCTACAAGTATCAGAAGAATGTAATAAACATCAGGAAGGAAGATGAACTATTTAAGTTCAGAAATGGTAGTGGGTAAAATTAAGCCAAAAAAATTTAGGATGACTTTCAGCAAGAAATTCTCACCAGGGATCTCTACTAACCATGGGGTAGTTTCCCCAAGGCAATTCCAGAAACCACCAGCAGTAAGAAAAAGCAATCACCCAAGTCATTCAGATAGGAAAGTTATTAGTATATGGTTCAGGGGAAAATACCTTGACCCATTTATCTTCAGTCAAATCTAATTCACTCTAAATCAATCTGCTATTTACATCCCTTCCCTATCATGATGTAGAATGAACACATCATTAGGCATTTCTCTTCTTTCCAAAGCGGGCAGCAGAGCTACCCAGCAGAGCCTTGTACGGTACTGGAAGACCGTCGCTGCTGTAGACCTTTTCAAACCACATGAATAAATCCATCCTGTGGTGCCCAGGACCCGCCTGGCTGGGAGCTTGTTGGTAACCAGCAAGTATCTGCCCCTCTACCTTATTCCAGCGCCAGTGCATTTCTGGGCTTGTGATCCGGGCTGGACACAAAAGCTGTTTTGCTGTCAGATTATTTCATTAAGCAGGGATCATGAGAGAGCTACTCCTGTACCAAGATCAGCCACTTGTCTGTTACTACAGTAGAGAAGAGATTTTAAAAAGTCAGTTAAAGAAGACAAAACAAAAAACAATCTCCCCTCCCCACCTCCAATTGTGCATCAAACCCGAGTCATGGGCAGTCGTGTACAAAGAGCCCTGAAAGTTGAAAACCCAAAGCCTGTCCCAACAGAATCAATAGTTCATTAAGACTGTGAAGCCTCTGCCTCTTCTTGACCACATTTGATGCCAAATTTCAGGGACTTTGTTCTATCCTGAGGCTGTGCAAACACAATGAGGAAAAATCAGTATTTCTGCCTTTTGTCTCCTTGTGCTGGCAGTGGGAAGCGAGAAGATGTTGTGAGGGCTGTGGGCAGAGGGGAAAAGAGAAGGGAGGGCAAAAAGGGGAGAAAGAAAAGTGCGGAGGATTAATCCATCTGTTGTTCAAGGCACCCTGGCAAGGGAAAGAGAAGTATTGAACCACAACAGCTTAACCCAACTTCAATGTACCTTCCCAAAAGCAGTAGGAATGTAATGCTATGTGGTGTTCTGCTGATAAGCAAATCCCTCTAAATCCTTTCAATTTATTTCTTGGCCTGAAGAAATTACATATTATTTAGGAGCTAAATAAATAAATAAATAAATAATCATCTGCAGAAATCTAGATTGGTTGTTTATTGACTATATATGCACACAGAGGCACTTGCTTTTCTGTTTCTTTCCTTACCTAGTAGAACAGTGCTCCTTCCCACCTGATTTGGTGGAGGATCAATTGACTACTATTTTTTTTCCCAAATTGTTTAGTGTAACTCTCAAGATTTCCAAGAGTTTTGGATTACAATGTAAAATATAAATTCAGAGCTAAAATATAAAACAGTTTTGGCATGAGAGTCACTTTTTTTCCCTTATCAATTTATTTTTCTTTTTGACATTCCTTTGCCTCTTTTCAAAGAAGCACCCTGGAGATAAAACTGTCTATACATTGAAGAGTAGGTAAACTGGAAAGATTTTCAAACTATGTGTCCTTTTCATCATTTGAGACAGATTTTCCACCATTTTATTTTTATTTATTATTGAAACAGGCCTGCTAGCTGAAATAAAAATTCTGAATATTCTGTTTTAAGCATAATGAAATAACATAGATGGTGGTGGGGCAGGTGAAAATTCAAGAGAAAGGTGCACTATGTGTACAAAACTTAAGATGCTCATCTGAATGGCTTAGATTTTAAAAAATGTTGCATTCACAACAGCTCCCACCCTGGAATCAGAGAGAGCTGCTGGACGGACAGAACTGTGGAAAGTCAAGCACTGCTCAGCACTTGGACTTCACGATTTCTAAAAATCTTGGTCAGGTCAGCTCGCATAGTTTCCCAGAGTTTGTCCAATAGATTTCTCAATTTCAGTTATTCCGAACCCAGATTCTGAAGGATACTATGGGCCCCTGCCTCTGAAGAATTAGCAAGATGTACTGGGCAGTGAAGGCTTCAACCTCCCCCTCGCCTCAGCACCTGCTCAAGGCCAGACATAGGAAGTAAGACTCTGAATAAAGATTTCCAGAGTGCTGTTGGAAAAAGCCAGTCTACTGCCAGAATTCAGCATCCTGCTGATATGCACCTTAGTCCCAGATGTTCAGTCTGATGTATTAACTTAAATTGCCTCAGAAATCAAATTATTATTAATATTTTCAGCTACGAACTACCCTTGCTGAAAAACAAGCACATTATCTATTTTGCCCGCAGAAGGGCAGGGCAAACCACAGGGGAGCAGTAACTTCTTATATTGCCCCAGTCCAAACTGCCATGGATAGTGAACCAGAAGCTTCATGTTGTTTGATTTTATATCCTTGATATTGTCATAAATTCACTGCCTGACTTTGGGAAAATTGCCTCTTTCCTCATGTTTCTGTTTATACAGCTATAAAATGAGGAGAAAACAACTTCTCTGCTTATCTGGCATGCAATCAGACTTTTAGTAAATATCTTACATTCTCAAAGCAAAGCCTAAGTATAAAAACCCTTTAAATTAGTAAAGGAAGCCTATGCTTCAGAAAGTTAGATGCTCAAATGATCTGAGATGAATCAGCTGCCCTTTGAAGACTCAGCCTCCAGTAAGAGTAAATGGGTTTTCTTTGCGTGCTAGCCTGCACTTAATAACTGTGTCAGAAGAATATTTTTCATTTACACTTTGCTCCTTTGCTGGAAATCAATATGTCGTTTGCTGGCATTTTCTCCTGGACATCTTTATTTAGCTTGTCTTTTCTTCCTTGGAGGGGAGGGAGTCGTATTTGATTTTGTTCTGTTATTGATTAGATCATTCTGAGCAAGAAATAAATAACTAAATACAGCACAGTGGCTTTAATGACAATCTTTTAAGCCTCACAATCTGCACACGATGTTGCGCTTCCCTAACACATGGTTTAAAAGAAACAAAATCTATAAGTAAGGTTACAATGGAGCAGAGAGAAGGAGACAGTCACACAGACAATTCAAGTGGCATTTCTATTTATGTGCTCATTAATAAAGCCACATAGGTCTGCTTCTATTTTTAAAGCAGTGATCTCATCATCTCTTACAAACGAGGCTGAACTAGAAATTAGATATGGGAGACCCTCTCCCAGCAGACTGTTTAGACTGGAGGATATTGGCCATGTTCAGGTATTTGTCACTCCTGAGAAGTGACAGTGGTGGCGTAGGGGACCAAACCCTTTTGCAAAAGCCCACACCAGCTCTCCAGGTGGGCCCACAGAATCCCTCCGAGTGTCAGCTCTGAAATGATGAATGAACCCCAGGCCCAGACTAAGGTATCCCCATATGTCATTGGGAGGGATCAGTCCAACAGGTGACATGTCATTAAGGGTCTACTAGTTAAAAAAATATCAGCACCTGGGCACTTTTCCCAAGAAGGTGCTCCCAGGATTATTTTTAAACTGAAACTGAGCAATTAGGTTTACTCTTTTGAATTTTCCTAACAATTTTAGGTCAAGGATCCTTCCCTCCATGTATTGGACTATGATGCAGTGATGCTGCTCATTGCCACCCAGCTCCTGTTTTCCACCCTAAGCACAGCTGCACTTTGGTTGGGCATGCAAAGTAATCGTCATCATTTGCTTAATTTGGAGATTTCCTTTGCTTCCTCTCCTGCTTGCTTTTTAATTTCTGCTGCTCATTATTATGAGCAGCAGAAGTTGCTCTTGGAACGGTAAAATTCTTAAAAGATTAAAAAATAAATAATAATAAAAAAGCACTGTTCTGTGGTCCAAACCTTTGTAGTTAAATTCTAATGTGACAGGGTATGTTATTTGTAAAGTAACAATAAACATAATCACTCTGAATAAATGTGCCTTAAAACAGCGCCTGCAATTATTGTAAGTACCTCTGAGTCCAATAAGATAAACATCTATCTTTGAATATTCACATTAATGTGCTAGACTACTATTTCCAGACAAATCTTTCTCTTTCTCTGTGAACATTATCATACAATTCAAAAATGGCATTTAAATACTGTTACTCACAGGACACGCACATTAGATTGCAAGAAGAAGGAGGTCTCCAAACACATTTAAATGCAGAATAAATACAATGTAGAATAAATAAATGCAGAAATAAGCCTCTGTCCACTAGATATACTTTAGCATCTAGAATTGCTTCCAGAATGACTTCATATATACCAAATGGTTAGCAAGGAAAATAGCTACTAAAATGCCATAGATAACCAACCATACCAAGGTCATAAATAGTTTTAGTCTGTAAACAATAAGAATGTTCATAAACACAAAGAAGGCCACAAAGGCAGCTCTGGTAGACAACAGATTTCCCAGGATTTCCCAGTAACAGTGACTTTCTTTTAACCACAGGTCCACCCTTCCTTTTTGTAATGTAGAGTAGAGATGACTGTCAGTAGCTAGTGCAGAAATACCTAAACATACAACAGAAGCTATGTATGACCACTGAAATATTAACATGCTCAAGGTCAAATCTAATAAAAACAAATTCTAGAGGTATTCCTCCAGCAAATACTTTGATACTTGAGAATCTTGTTTTTCTATCATTAACATTTTTGCAGACGTTTTTTCTGAATAGACTAACGATTTCAGCAGGGGAATAGAGATTGGACTTTACACTACATGTTAGTTAAAAAAAAAAAAAAGCAGGCCACAAAGAAAGCAAATAAGCAAATCAAAACAATCCAATCACCAACAGGAATCAATGGGGAAAAAAGTGATGGACAGAACATTCCAAACACTGGTGCCCACAACTTACAGTAACAGCACCTGAGATGAAATGCTGAACAACCATCTGGTAACTCCTATTTCAATCTTACAGATGGATCTCAAAATTGCACTCACTGGTCAGCTAACTAAACTGAGCAACAGATGATCTGCTCTCTAATCCTGACTTAAAAATAACACAGAATATGCTATCCTTAAGCATATACCAATCAAGTTAATAAATATACTTGGTTCTCCAAGTATTAATGAAGCATCAGCTTCATCATTGAGGTGTCAACCTCCTGAGCTGCTCAATATAATAAATACCTCCTGGAATCCCATTAGATTTGAACTTAACGTCACTTAAATTCCACATCAAGTGATCCAAGATGCAAAGGGCTGTCATGCAATGAAACTCTGCCACTGGGTAGGCAGAACTCCCATGCACAACAGACACAGTGAACTGTTATCGCTGCGGGGCTTCTCAGCAGCCCCCGCTTAATCACAAGCTTAGCTCCCTGTGATGGATAACAAGGCCATTTTCCCTGCTTATTTGTTTAGCTCTCCTTTGGTTTGATTAGCAGTAGTAAAGGCAAATCAAATCTTTTGTGTTTGTGTAAAATAATAAATAAATAAATAAATAAAAGGAGCAAAGTTAGTTTTAACAGCCCAATAGCTGCTCAGCTGGAATGCACTTAGTGAGAGAGAGTTAGACAAAGGAATTCAGGCAGCTTTAAACACCATCTGCAACATGCTGGGCTCATCTATACTTCTACCTGTTTAAAGCAAAAAAACAAAGCACTTACAAAAAAAAAAAAAAAGGCAAACAAAAAAACAGAACAAAAATAGAAAGCCTCACACCCAAGTGAAGAAGCTTTGTGCAGCTCTAGAGATACTTTAATCAAGACATCAGATACTATGAGGTTTTTCCCTTGTGCCCTTTGTATTTCCAAGGCCAAAGATGGGAGACATTAGGAAACAAGCATTCAAAGAAAAGAAGGATATGAAGCTTTAAAGCACATGACAATACTTCCTCCACTGTCAGTAAAGTTGCCTCTAAACTCAGCTTTGTGATGCAATTTTTCTGACATCAATAACCTGTGCTAAGGATTGCAAAATAGCATGAAATTCATGTCAAGTATGAAATGAAGTTTCTGCATAATGAATTTGAATGAGACAGTTATCATTTCAAGGTAGCACTCCGAGAAATTTCTTCTCTCATATATTCTAATTATGGTGTTGACAACAGTGGGAATCACAAAAGAAAGTATACCTAATTTTGCATAATGTCTATTACAAGTCTTCAGTAATATAAAAAAGTACAGAGGCCTTCCAGGCTAGGGATAGCCAAGTGTTAGTCCACAGCATATTTAACCTCAGTCGTAGGAACACTGAAAACAGGACAGGTTGATTAGGACAGGGGCCAAAACGGGATCTGGCATCTGAAGCTCTTATTGTGCAGACACATATAATTTTCTTGTATCAGTTTGGGCTGATAGTAGAGTAATAGTTTGGGGTTGATGGCATTTCTGCTTTCTCTCTTGGAAGGAAACCAGTTTATTTTTCCTTAAAATTCTTCTCTATATGGTATCATTATAGAAGTTTTGCATGTGCTATCCAGAAATGTCATGGAAGCCACTGGCATTAACAGCTGCTGCCTTCTGGCATTTTTATTACTTAATTTTTAGACTTAAGCCTTACTCACACTAGAGAGACTTAATGGCATTAAAGCCATGCTGGCATATCCAAGTGGGCCGTGTTCCCAACTTTCAGTCCAAAAATTCTGACAGAAGCTGCTTTTGCACCAGCTTTTGCTTCCCCATCTCTGGACACAGAAAGCTAAGCTGACAAAGGCTGATGTAGCCATATCCGTATCAGGATTTTGACTGTCAGCCTCAAGTGAAAGAAAAGTACGTGCATGTTTGCACTCCAGGGCACTCCAGCAATGTTGATTGAACCCATGGTTGTTACTAGACATATTCTTCCAATAAGCGCATTGTTCCAATAGGCATAGGTAGGAAAAGGCTGCAAGGCAGGGCGAGCTTTTTTTTTTTTTTTTTTTTTTTTTTTTTTTTTTAATTCGGAGGTCTCAGAGTCTGATGGGGCCATCAGATTGACCAAATCTGAGCTTCCGTATAACATGCCTATAGAATTACATGGAAGAGCTGAATATCATGACAGGGCAGCTAGCCTGCCAGACCTCCATGTTAAATACAGTGAAGATGCACATATATTCCTAAGAAATAAATGTTCATAAACATATTTGGAGGAAGGTACTCTATAAAGCATAAAGAAGAACACACTGTGATTGCATCCTGTTTGCTGAATTTTCTGAGCTAAAGAATTATCACAATCTGCACTGTTGAAGTAGGAGGGAACTTAAAAGTCATCTTTCTTTTTCAGTGTTTCCGAAAGGCAATAAGGTAATGGAAAACATTATACATTCCTACAAACTGAGATTTCTGCTTAAAAAGGAAAGGGATCTCCTGCAATAACTCCTCCTCAATGTGGAGAGCTTGCAGTGCACATCTGCAAAAATAAACAGCAGCAAAACTTAGACCATTCGTCACAAAAGACAAATGACTCTCAGCAAAATAGCCCTGTCACAGTGGACTACATCCAGTCGGAAAGCAAACCTTGCTTTCGGATGAAGCACAGCTTTTCCACCAGGTGTAGAGAAATACTCCGTAACCTCTATATCATGAAGCTTTGAACCCCCCACCCCACAGTAGTGGAACAAATTGCCTGGCAAGTCCCAGGGTATCCCTTCTACCTACGTCTCCTCCTTGCACACAATGTGCAAATGATCGGAACAAATGCTACAATCTGACACCATGGAGTTCTCGGCAGCTGTCAACTCATTAAGTTCTATTCACTGGCTTCCCACCTCCTTGCCAACGTATTACATAAATTGCTTTTTAGCTGGCAGCCTTTCCCTTTGCCTGAAACTAGTTTGCACTGAGCACGTTTTGAGTTTGTTGTTTTCTAAAAGGAATGCATTTATTCCTTTCCCTTTGTGATCTGCCTTGCTTTGCAACAGTTTGAATGGGCTTCAAGACACTGCTTCATTATCAAACTGCAAGTGGAAATGAATATTTTATAGCAGCTGAACAGAGATTTGGCTGTAAATGACTACACCCTGATTAAAACAGAGAGAGAGAGAGAAAGAACAAAAGAAAATTAATTTAATTAATGAAATATTGATGTAATATATAGACAAATGCTTTCCCATTGAGAAGGGGATTCCTGCAATTTGAACTTTTATAGAGTTACAGAAAGATCTGGAGGTTTACTACCTCCTCCTTGAATTATCTAGTAATGTTTCTCATGTTTCATTTTTGCCTTTTTCAGCCTCCATAAAATGCCTGAAGGTATATCTGGTACCTAGAAGAACAAAGTCACAGTTGCAAGTGCTCCAAATTTAAATATACACTTACAATGACTGTATGACTTAAGAACATGTAAGAATAGAAGAGTAAAATAGCCTCACTAGCTCAGGCCTCAAGTCCTGCCTCTGGCATTAGCTAATTATTTGTGTTTGTTCAAAGAATGGATGAAAGTAAGGCAAACATGCAGAAATATTTTTTTCTTTCTTCCATATATGCCAGTTGGAGTGACAAGCACCAGTTTAGGACGTGGTTAGACTTAAATCTTTGTGCTCCATCGACTTTGTATTTCATAGTACTTGTATTTCATAGGTTTTAATGGATTCTTCTACCACACAGTGGCATATTAGCTTTTTGAATACATTTATATTTTCAATTTCTACAATATCCTGTGGTAGTGAGTTCCACACTTCATGAAAAAAAATACTTCCTTCTATTTGACCTCAGTCTGTTGTTACATTTAATTCATAGAACCACAGAAGAGCTGAAATTGGAAGGGACCTCTGCAGAACAGATCTACCTCCCTGCTCAAGCAGGGTTACCTAGAGCAGGTTGCCCAGGACCATGTCTAGGTCCAAGGATGGAGGCTCCACAACCTCCCTAGGCAACACGTTTCAGGGAGAACAGTCTGATGCTGTTTTCTTGACACTCTCTCATCAGATATTCACAAACATTCCCCCTGAGCCTTTTCTCCTCCAGGCTAAACAACCCCATCTCTTTCAACCTCTCCTTGTACGAGAGATGCTCCTGTCCCTTCATTACTTTTGTGGCCTTTAGCTGAACTTACTCCAATAGGTCCAAGTCTCTCTTATACAGGAGGACCCAGAATGGGACATGGTACTACAAATGTGAAATTCCTTAACCTCTGTTGCATGAGAAACAGTGAACACTCATTCCTCAGTAACATTTCTGCTATGTAGGCTTGATTTTGGAGACATCTATTACCACACTCTATAGCCATCAAATTTTCAGCCTAAAGAATCCTAGCCTTTCTAATCCCTCCTCTTATGGAAGTCATTCCATATTCTTGATCAACCCTGCCTGTCATTTTTCCTGTACCTTTTTTAGCTCTCATAAATCTGTTTTCAGTAAGCAATGGCCAAAATTGAGTGCAGCACTAAAGGTAAAGTACAACCCAAGTTTACATAGTGGTAAAATGACATTTTATTCTTATTTTTTCCCCTCACAATTTTAATATTTGTTTTTCCTTCTTGAATGTAAATATGCTTCCAGTATGAACAAAATTTGGTCATTTGGCAGTATAAAACACACTTTCTATGTTCACTGCAAATAAGCACGTACATAGAACTGTGCCCAACCATGTATTCCTTCTGTTCTGGTCTCAGCTTCTGATAGTTTAAAATCAAGACCATATAACAAGATGGAACTTACTGATTCTCAAGATGCATCAGAAGTATTCATTGAAAGGTACATGAATGAGATCTATGAAAAAGTGGTAAAATATTCGGGAGGTTTTTTGGTTTCTCAAACCCTCCAATTCCAACAAGATGACACCTTTCTGATGTCGCAGAAGGTACCTGGGTAAGTCCAAGGGAAACCTGTCATGCTCAAGTGTTCAGGAGGCAGAAGTAACGCACATGTGGTATCATGTGGAAAAGACTGGAGTAATACCATTGCTGCACAGCAGACCAGCAATAGAAAAGTTTCTCCAAATTTATGTTAGAAATTTAGAATAAACATCAAAAGATACCAATAGTGGGACTGAACTGAAAAATCTGCTCCATAATTTGTTTCTTTGTGTCTTATCTGTTTCTTGATGTCTTTTTGGTGGTTAATGGTCTCTAAATCTTGCATGTTACCAAGCTAATTAGGCTCCAGTATAACACAGGAAAATCACATGAACCAAATTAGGACATGGGAACAGTTCTCAATTTTAGAAAAAAAGCACAGCTGTACTTTATCCTGAGTGCATCTCTGTTTTCTGCTCAACAGAGAGGGAAGAAAGATTTGGCATAGGTTTGCCCACAATCTCATACTATTTTCACAATTTTGGGTGATCACTGCATTTCATTCTGCAAGGGACTATATTGTAAGGGTATTGCAGGAGAACACTGATGAAATAGTTTCAAGGAACTGCTCTGATTTAAAGTTAGCAAGGACAAAACAAAAGCAAACAAAATCATTACGCACAGCTCACACATGAAGACACAGCAGCTACCACCTGAATTTTAACAACAGCAAAATTACCCACAGACTCCCATCAGACCAAGATCCTGTTATTTAGACACTACAGTAACAGTGGGATGAAAAAGACCCTGTTCCAAATAGTGCTGTTTAGGCAAATAAGCAATACTTCTGGTACAACTGGCAAGGGAATAACAGCTAAATTTTATGATAAATTATGATGCTGAAGAATTAGCTTTTGTTCTGTGTGGGAACAAAATGAAATAACCTCTTAAAACTATCTCATAAAAAAAAGGATTGCATCAAAGTATCACTTTTCAGATAATAATCTGACTATTTTGACTTGCACTTAAATTTGAGACTTTCCATTTCACACATGCAAGACAGTACATACCCATGGGAGACCCGGGAGGTTGTAATCCCTAACAGTGGTTAGTCCCTTGGGAAAGATGCAGGCTTGGCATCCAAGTGCTTGAACCATCTGAACAGGGGATTTCTCCTGGGTTACTTTGCATCAGAAGTGTAGGAATGAGAACCTACTGCGTCCTCTTCTGCAATGAGCACTCTAGTTCCCATCTGCATAGGTGCAAGAGCCCTTCACCCTCTCCACATTATGCACCATCCTCTGCAGGCCTCCCTCCCCTTCACCCTTGCAGTTATCTACCAGAGAGCACAGCACGAGCAGAGGGTAATAGGGAAAATGGCAGGGAGAGAGCTTTAGGAATCAGCAGCTATAGCCAGCCTAACTGATGGTGCAGATGAAATACGGGTGGCCCGATGAGACTGCTTGCCTAAACATTAACCTGGTTAGCCTGGAAGATTTCTGAATATGTTAACAGAGCCTCAGTTAAGCAAAGTGGATGGTACAGCTTGAGTCCTGAACTGAGACTGCACCAGAATAACATAGCAAATAATACTGCCAAAGATTATACTCTTCTATTTGCAGAAGCTTCTGACAAGAACAACCTCAGAAAAAAGAAAAAAAATGAAAGAGAAAAAAGGATATAGAGAGAACAAAAATGTAATTGCCTGCCTATCAGCTCCACTATCATAATTACTTTCAAACTCTGACATGGGTTGAATCAGATGAACACCAAATCAATTTTTGCAGCCAGCAATCAGTGCATTCTTAGCTCATAAATTAAAATGTCACCACAGAGTGAGTACAAAATAATGCCTGTTTCAATACTTTACACTACAGAAAGCGCAACTTCCTTCTCTTTTCTTGTATTTGATTCAATAGCCCAGTAAGTGATGCTTGTATGTCCTAAAGCACTGTACAGCATATTACACACATTTAACTCCAACTGGAGTTTGCACAGCAGGACGCCACACATGAAACACACTACGCATTACATTTTAGCTATGCAGTGTGTAAGGGTATACCCACTGTGTTTCAAGAGCCCTATTCTGGATCTGAGGAGATGCTAGTCTGAGCTTTTTTCCTGCATCTGCACTTTGCACATTGTTGGGAACCTCTCAGCTGCTGGTAGTTTACAAGCCCATTCCCGTGCCTTCCCTCGGTCCGAGCAGTGGTCAGCCGTGAGCTGCCCGGGGCAGTGAGCAGCTGACGCAAGCAAAACTCTGGCCACCACCTGGTCACTTCTGCGCTTTCTTTAAGGACTTAAGTGATCAAAGCGAAGAATCAATAACAGAATCAAGAAGCAGCAAGTCCATATGAATCAATACTACTAAATCAGTTTCATGTTACTCTCCAGGCTCGTTCTGATCCTAGACAAGAATAATTTAATGGATTTTTCTGTGACCAGTACCCTACCACTCTTTTTTCTTACTTAAAAACACAAAGTGTCACAGAGCCAGGCCCATGAGTTCATCTCTGTGCAGCTAATATCATCAGTCATCTTATGCCTTTTTCTCGTTTAGTTATTTTTTCATTTAAAAGGCACCATAAGTGCACTAAAGCCAGTGGTTGACTCTGTAATGAGTGAGGTAATTTGACCTATGATATAAGTACTCAAACCCCAAATTCACTGTTTTGTGCTTCCGCTAGCTCTAATATGATACCTCATTTTTAAAAGAGAGAAGTTGAAGCATTGTTGCCTCCCATCTGTTCCAGGTGGAAAGGAGCTGTGAAGGACAGCACCTACTGAATTCTTAATTTATTTGCAAAACTTTCCTCCAAGGTTTCACATGCAGATACCTGCAGAGCCAAAGTCCATATTGCGTTGTCCCTCAAAGTCGTATCTTTCAAGAGCTCAAGATTTCTCTTCTGCCTTCTAGCTTTCCAAAGCTGAGCTACAGATTTACTGAAATCCAAACCCAAGCCTTGCATTCAGGACAAGTCTTTTCTCCCTTGTATTTGTGGTTACTTCTCTGTTGACAAAGTGAAATTTCACTTTAAGTGGAATGGATGACTCTTTCTCTAACGATTGGAGTAATTTGACTTCATATGGTGTGACTAGCCAAGCAAAAAAAAAGTCATATGTAGCATGTGTATCAATGAGTTGTCTACCATGGGGAGCTGTGCATCTTACTGCCAGAGCCTCTGGTTCAGCTGTGCTATTTAAGACTTACAACTCATCACACTGCAGTTCAGCTGAGCCGTGAGGCAGCAGTACTTGAGTATCTCTCTAATATTTTCATTTGTACAATACTAGAATGACCGTAGAATGACTTATCACATATACAAATCAGAGGAAAACAAGAAAGAAACTCAGAGGTCATAAAAGCTAATACATTAGGACCAACCACATCATACAAAGCCATCAGTAAACTTACTCTCTTTCACCTTCATCCAGAGGATTTCTCCTTGGGACAGGAATGCACTTCTAACTTCTAGCCTCAGTTTACTCATAGTTGGTCAGCATTTACTTGTTTTTATGCTAATGCAACTCTTTAGCTTTTTTAAAAAATATATATTTTCCTTGCCTCCTGTTTATAACCAACCGTAGTACACTTTCAGAGAGCAATCATATCTCCTCTTTTTGTTCGGTTTGCAAGCTGAAGATAAAAAATCCTCACAACACCTTATCTTAAGACAGATCTCCCATCCACAACATTGCCCTAGAAAAACCTTCAAGTGTATCTGCCAATTCCCACCACTTTACCATGGGCAGAAACATAGTGCTGTACAAACTCACATGGAGAATTTTGTTATATTTTAGAAAACAATCCTACTGTTATAAAATGGGGGTTGTATGTGTGAAGGGTCTCAACAGGTATTTATTTCCATAGGTATAGGAATGCATATTATATTTCCTGCCTGGTAATAGGAGGAATTTGATTTGATAGTTTTTAGTAAATTTAGTTTGATATTAATTAGGTTGGTACCAAAAGCTACAAAAAAAAAAAAAAAAAAAAAAAAAAAAAAAAAAAAAAAAAAAAAACACCAGCTTCTAAGTAAGGAATCTAAGTAAGGAATTTCTACTGAGCTCCTTAAGGAGGTTTAAGGTTCTGCCCCATACTCTTGAATAAATCCAAAGCACGCATCAGCAAAATGATTGGACACAGAAATGTATGTGTTGCCTGAGCACAGCTAGAAGTAAAGCGATCAGGCTGGAGGAAAAAAAAAAAAAAAAAGTTACTTTCCAGACTGCCATCTTTTATCTCTTGAGAAACACAAGAACCAGAACTGATAAGTGCCTGGATAACTTATCAGTTATGATAACTACTTTACAGAGATGCAATACTGAGTAACTTCTCAGAAACTCCAAACTTACAAATCAAATATAATGAATAACTGAGAAAGACCCACTTTCAATTTCAATTCTGCTCTCCTTATCTGCCATGCTAATATTTAGAAAGTAATTATTGCTCTTGATGATTAAACTTTTTTTTTCTCCTCTTGAAATGACTGATTTTTCTTTTGAAGTCTGCATCGCCCTGGAGGGAAAATCCATTTCTCAGCAGATTTTTTTCCCTTTTTGCCTCGCAAGTAAAGGGGATTAGGAAAATTAGAATAAAATGACAGTAAAAAGAGAAAGGAGAAATGGGAAGAGTGAGTGAGAAAAGACAGGTCTTTTCTCGGTTTGAGAAATATCTTTAGGAATTCATGAAAAGGAAGAAGTGAAAAAAGATGAGCTCATTAGGTATGGCATCTCATGCTGAAGTTCAGAGTTCCTATATTGATGTGAATAGTTGCTGAACTCATTCCTAGGTTTAAGTTAAAATGACCCTGTATTAGCAGAAGAGGCCCATCAACATTTGTCATCCTTGCTATCAGAGTACCATATTACACATAGCTTCTTACAGAATTAGCGTAGCTGGCTTAGTTCTTCAAGCATGTGTTTTTTTTCATAGTCTGGGCACCAAGACCAAGTTACCCTGACCTGGAGAGGAAAGAAATTACATTGTAATGATGAAGTGAGATAGATGAAACTAGACGTTTGTACACTTCATCAACACAGAAAGATGAAATTGTAGACAATTTGTTATGATTGTTTTAGACTCGTGACACTTAGGTAAACTCTCTGATAGCCACTCAAAAAGGCACTTAGGCTAGAACATTAGACAAACAAGCTGGAGAAGGACCAGCACTGGATGAAGTGATTGGCTCATTTCAGAACATGAAGTGTTTTTACTTGACAGTACGTCATGCTGACTGTCTTTGGGGAGATGCTGCAAAGCAAGCTGAGAAACCTTGATCAGGAGTGAGACAAAGTGCCAGTTGTGGGTTGTATAATCGATGGCCATTCAAAAGCTTTTTCAGTAAAATTGGAAATAAAATAAAGGTCTTCAGTTGGTAAAGGGGCTAAGCATATGCTTCTTTGACCTGTTGTTATAGCTTAGCATATTATCGGCAAGTCTTGCCATTGTCGCCTTTACTTTAAACACATTGCTTTTGAAGTTAATAAAATGAGTTGTTTCTCCCTGGTGCTGGACCATTTGCATAATTATAAAGAGGGTTCATGGAAGAAAGTCAATCAGATAATTCCCACATGCAAATTAAAGATCTTTCAATTAACATGGCAGGATGTGTGTGAAAACCATGCTAATGCGGCAGAAGATATCCCCAGTGGCAGTCCAACTCTCTGCCTGTATGCCAAGACATGTCTCTGTCTCACTTCACTGTTAGTGCCCCTGCTTGGGCTAGAGGGAGTGATGGAACATAACAGAAAGGAAGGTTTAGTAAAGATCTTTACTACGAGGTTATTGCTGGCACCTGGGAACACTGCCTTATTCTTAAACTTGCGCCAAGGCAAAAGTCAACCTGGCTGATGAAGAAACTGTACTTGGTCACACTGGAGTGAAAGTGTGAGAAGAATCTTCTGCCTTCCACGGAACTCTTTCACACATCACCGTGCATAAGCTTCCTCCACAAAAAGGCTGACATCTCTTTCCTGTATTCAATATCCTGTATTCAATAATACTACACACTCTCTTCATAAGGCTTTCCCTGATGCCCCATCTGCAATCTGCAGGTACTGGCCCTAGAGAACAGATTCTGAAAAGCAGATATGCAAAAAAAAAAAAAAAAAAAAAAAAAAGGATTTCAAATACTTGCTAGTATTTTACATTATATATCATGAAAAACAAACAAGTCAGATCATCAGATGTCAGGGATATATGCTGGTGAGCAGCTTCCAATCCAGAATGTAATACTCCCATGAGTATAACCCGACTTTACCCTTCAGTCTTTTATGAAAGTATTACATTTTTCTCTGAAGCTCTTGAAACTCTGAAAACTGAATACGAGAGGAAGCAGATCCTTGTTTGGTGCTGTGACACCCTGTGATTCTAACCAGTAACCATTCCAATCATTGAATGACACTTTAAAAGCTGGTCTTGCATGAGAAAAATATCCCATTTTTGTGCTCCAATGAAACAACCCAGTCTGCAGTTTATTTTCAGTGCTGGCCTTTCTTTGCTGCTGAACTGGGACCAGATCATAAGTCTGGAAAGCAAGAATCTCCATCTCAGAACTACCTGTTTAAGTACTGACTGCCCTGACAAGGCTCTGAGACCCATCCTTCCACGTAGCAGCATTCCTAGCAGCAAACAGACCTCATAGATGGCCCCAGGTAACTTATTCATCAGAGTATAAACTTTTTAAATTTGGATGAAGGGACTGTCATAAAATCCACACTATTTTAAAACAATAAAAGAAAAGCATTTTGGAATGTACTCAAACTCTAGGGCTCTTTTTACCTTGGACATTTTCTGTAGTAGTTAAATGCATATGGATTTTGGAAGCAGAAAGAATTTCCTAACAGCTAATTATGAGGATGAATTAGCACCGAAATCATGAGGATGAACTACTGCACCAAACTATCTGAGCAAAAATTAAAAACAGTCAAGTCTCCCTTCAACACTCTGTGGTCAAAACGTGCAAAACGCAAAACGCAGTTCAGACACAAGTCTACGAGAATGGCAAAGTTTGAACTGCAAAGTTTGCACAGGACACACTCAACTCACTGTGCCGATGTCCTTCAAACTATTTGGGTTTTTACCTACTTATTACCATCTAAGAACAAAAGAATATCATGAAAGAACACAATCTTTATGTTCCTGTGCTCCTGGATCTGACCAGTTTGTAGAATGATTCAAACTGATCAAAAGTTCTCAGCATTATTTTCATGATAGCCAAGTTTTAGCAATCTATTAGTTTTATAATTACTATTAATAATAGTTGCTCTATTATGCAGCATTAGGAAAGTAAACTTGAGCTTTTTCAGCACATTTTAGCTTTAATGAAGCAATTACTTGAGTCAAAATCATTTATCAAATTGAGCAAATCCTAGCAAGAATTATATTTTTGACTTCAAGTCTTTGTTTTTCAAATAGTAATGCATAATAACTTCTTGAGGAATTAGTAATCAATGTGTCACTCCTGTAAGTAATTATTTTACTTGAAACAAGTAATAGGTCTGTGTTCCCATTTGAGGGTGCACGTAATTGTAATGTATTGTTAATTCTGCAGTCTTTTGTATAGAATGAATATTCAACCTTAATAATCATGGAAAACTATCAAAATATCTCCACTGTATATTCTCTGCAGAAACAGGATAATGAAAGAGTTAGCATACTGAGCACCTTTTGAGTTTCAAGCTACGGAATAAAAATACAAGTTTGTTAAAATACAGTCTGTGTTTTTTGACAGAAAGACCTAAGAACTTGGAATCTGTTGTGGTTGTTTCTTATATTTGTCTCTTTCATTGTATTCACTGTCAGGCTAGGAGCACAGCATGACGTTCTTCTCTGCCTTATTTTCACTTTTTAACGTGAAAAGAAAACTAAACCCATCTTTCAGAATGAGAATGTTTTTGTCATAAGTTATTATTTGTAAAGCATTTTAAGATCAATAATAGATTTTCTTAGGAAGCACAGAGAATCACTTTTTTAAAAAAATATATAAAAAATAAAATTAAATAAAATAAAACTTCCCAACTACAAGATATGTTTAAGATATATTCATATCACATTAAACCATGCAGAATGAAACAGGACAGATATTTAACAGCATGTCTGAACACTATACCACAACGTGGGACAGGACTTCAGTCTCGGAGGCTTTCAAAACTCAGCTGAGCAACCTGATCTGATTAGACTTGCTCTGAGCAAAGGGTTGGACTGGAGACATCTGGAGGTCCCTTCCATTCTAGGTTATGTTTCTGCAAATCTAAAATGTAAAAATTAACAGAACAGCAACTTAATGTGCAAGTTGCAGATGGCCAAAGATACACATGCTGCAGCTTACACGACCTGTGCAACAACATGCTAAAACTGGAGAGCTTTTTAGAGGCTACAAAACACTGAGTACTATAGCTTGATCTCAGCAAAATATATTGCGTTCTTCGCTTTGAACACAGGAGTAGCTCCTTATTCTCCCAGAGCCTTCCTGGATTGGCCTGAGCACTCAGCACCTCTCAAATCCGAACTGCGAATGAACACGAAGGGATGAGACGCTGGCTGAAGCCCTCGGTCCAAGCGGAGCGCCTGGCAGCACAGAGGTGCACAGAGCGCACAGCCCAGCCTGCGCGCTGCGCCAGCGCTGGCCCCAAACACGATTCGACATGTTACCGCACGCCTGCGCCTCCGCCAGCAGGTCCTGCCTCGCAGCGGGACTCCAGACATGGGCACGGCCCTGTGTTAGCGCAGCCAGATGGCCTTCCTACCGCAGCCAGCTCGGGAGGGCGCGCAGCTGTCTGCACCTGTCTCTGCGGCACCAAACGCAACGTCTTCTGTCACCGCCGCAAAGCATCCGCTTGTCCCAGACTCCGAGAGCACAGGTGCTGCCGCGGGGTCTCTGTCATCACCTCTCGCAGCCCGGTGCTCACAGCACCACGCTGGGCCTTTAATTAACTCCTGACAGGAAGGCGTCTGCCCTCTCCTCAGCCACCCGCAGCATCTGCAGCCGCTCACGAGGCACCGTTGTCACAAGTCCAACCTGAAACCGGGTCCAAGCTGGACATTTACGTTACTGCGCTTATTTTGTCTGTATGTTTGTTTGTTTACTTCAGGTTTAATGCCTATGCTGTTAATTTGAGGGCGATAAATAGCTCTTTGAGGAAACTAATTTGCACACAGCTGCAATTAATCAGAGTGCAGAGAAGAGTGCACCAGAGCCGAACACCCTGCTGAAACAGATGGCTGTGCTGCCGCCACACACTCCTGCATTCCCGCAAAGGTTAAGCCAAATTGCAGAGCCCTGGGATTTGGAGCTTGCACACATGCTGGTTTTCCCCTCATCAGGCCTGCAAGGGAAAAGCTTGAATGATTTTCACCTGGAACCCTCCTGGGGCTTGCAGCCATTACTGACGGATTTTAATAAACACTGGCAGGGGAAAAAAAAAAAAAAAGAAACAAACAGTTCAGTGAACTTTTCCGGCAGCACAGCTGAATTTAGCATCTAGTCCTATCCCCGGCTGTCTTCTTTATTCTCCTGATCCTCAAAACTTTCCTGCTATAAGAAGGAAAAAAGATGAGCCAGATGGCGGTGGCTGCTTCTACAACACAGGCACCCGAGAAGAATTCGGTAGCTTTATTAGCTATTTCTACTAGTTTCCATCTGACTGCAGTAACAGGCTGCATTCCCAGAGAAAGGCAAGTAGGGGTGCACAGAAAGGAAGCATAATGTTTTTGAGCCTGGACTGCAAACCTCAGGGACCAAACTGCAGCAGTACTGTAAGGGGATGTACTGATTCAGGGGGAAATAGTGAGAGCTGATGCCAAACAGAACTTCCCTGAAATGGGAGAAAAAATTCACTCTTTGCCACCCACCACACTCCAGGCAGTTCACTATGGCATAGGAGATGGTTGTTTATTAAGTTATCCATCACTTGCCTGAGGTACACCCAAGAGTTGCCAGGAAGAGAAGACAGAACCTTCACTTTAAAACTCACAATGTAAGATAAACAACAGGTGAAAGGTAGAAAGGAGGTTTTTTTATAAAAGCTGAACTTCTTTTAATGCATAGATGCTCTTCTACATAGTTACTAGAAAATGACTAATATCCTCTAGGTAATACTGCTAAAGTGGGTCTTAAATGTACCTGTGCAAATGCCATAGCTATTACGGGTGATTCTTCAAAGGTCAAAGTAATAGGTCCTCCCACATGTGCCATTATATTAAGGATAATGGTCCCAGAAGAGAGTGGTATGAGATGCACCAAAATTTAGTCTCTAGGCCAACTAGTCTCTGTTGATTTCAAACGTTAGATTATTCAAACAAAGATGTTTCCATCAGTTTCCTGACACGATCAAGAAGCAAAAGGCAATGTTGAAGCTAAGTCTGGGACTGCATGCACTTGCTACAGCCATGGCAAGAAGATTTAATTTTTGTTTTCCTGTTTCACCACTTCCATCCCTGAAGCTGTGCCACGAGTGAGGAAAACACTTCAAGTGGGCAATCAAAAGTAGGTGCACTGATGATTTAAAGCCTATCAAGGTCCCTCCCAATAAATCCACACCTGATTATCAGTGCACCTTTCTATATCTTCCTTCCTTGCTGACTCTTCAATAGTTTTGAGAATTTTACTCTTTATTCTGTAAACCAACGACGGGGGGGTGGCAGCCTAGATGAACTCTAGAGATGCCTCCAACCTTAATAATTCTATGAAACAAAGAAAGGGTATTCACAAATCATTGCTTAAAGATGTTAACACTGAGCAGGTACTTGAGGAATTTTAGCAGTACAGCTTAAAGACAGTTGGATAGATCCTTAGGTAGACTGCTAATATTATGCGCATGCTTTTTCTTCTGGCCAGGACTTTGCTTCCTTCAGATGCAAAAAATAATTACAGAAATGACACCACCCAAGGCATATGCAGTTCAACAGGCTATTGTTTTGGGAGGTTGTTGCAAGCCAGCAAAAGAGGATGACTTTCCAAGATGAAGTATAATCGCTGATTAAAAAACAGCAAGGTCCAGAGTAGGATGACTGACACTTCTGAAGGTAAAAAGAGAGATACAGTTCTGCATCAAGAAGCCAAAAATATTTCAAAAAGGACAATGATGACCACACATGTAACATCAGCTGATACGCTAGAAACCACCCAGGAGTTCCCATGACACTTCATAAAGCCATAATGTTGCAGAACTTACAGAATGAAGGCATAGTGTCTTCTGTTATGAAACTTACCCAAATGCAAACTGCTGAGCGTAATTCACTGAATTTATGCAGGGTAGGAAATCCAGATTTCCAGTTTCTTCTGCTGGCCTGATACCTCATAGGGACACCATTATCATCACATCCAAGCACTTTCTGTGAATTATCCTCACAACTGATGATAAAGGCTATTAATCCTCACTTTCAGAAGAGAACCAAGGCACTGAAATTCCATCCTGCCTAAGATCATATGGAAAGATCATAACAGAAATGAAATAACCCAATTCTCTCAAGACTCAGATTGTGAATTTTCTTCTTTGTTCAAATCCCTCAAATAGCCATGATCTTAGGCAACTCTGGATAGGATTATATTTTTTTCTGAAATGGGTAAGAAGTCTGAATTTTAAAGCACTCCAGTTGCTAGGATGAAAGGCACTACATATTACTATTTAAATAAATGTTCCTTATTTCTGTAGTTCTTAATTGCCCACCACTGGGGCTCTTCTATTTACTCTCCAAGCCCCATACTACAGACATTCTCTATAGCACCTTACACTATGCAAGTTCTGGGGATTTGCTGCCAGACATAGCAAATAGCGGCAGGAAAACCGATCTCACTATTTATTGCTGTAATACAATCATTGTCTTTGTGCCTCTTGTGCTGAATTTGCTCTGTTGAACAGCATGATGATTCTGACCAAAGATGCTCTATGGGGACCATAGACAGACCAGCTTCATAAAGCAACCTGAATATCACGATCAATCTTACATAAACAACTCAGTGCACAGAGCCATCAGAAGCAATGAAATAAGTGTACAGCAACAGCCCCATAAACATAAACTACGTGCATGTTTTAGTGTGTTATACCCCATCACAGTACGCATAACCCCACCTGTGCAAACAACCTACAGAAATAAAACGTATGTGAATGCAGTCTCGGAAGAAACTTTGCAAGATCAAGGTAGTGCCACTTCAAAACAGAACTAGGAGAAGGCAGTGTAAAGTGACACTAGGTAAAAAACAACAGCAGAAATATCTGTCTAAGTGTGACCACATATGCCCATTTCCCATGTTTGTAATAGGATAGCTGGCCCAGAGTTCAGTGCTGAACCCAGAGTGCTCTGCTCCTCTATGACAGCGGTCTCTCAAGAAACCTAGAAGAAAAAAATCCCTCAGGCTAAGCTAGCAGGTGCTGTGCTAACGCCTATCTGAGATGTACTTTTACAATAATAGAAGACGACTGTTGCTATCAGCTTTTTAAACAGTTATGGGGAGCTGGCACATGGCAGCCCAGCAGAATGAATTGCCTCATTAAGAGCTATTTCCATTAAAGCAATCATCACCCTCTGCCTGCAATTTACATGAACTCTTCCCAGCCACATCGAGCTGAAAAGGAAATGGTGTGAAAGGGAAAAGCACTGAAATGAGATAAAAGTTGCACAAGAAGCTCTAAATCATATTCAAGGGTTTGCTGTTAGCTCAATTCATGAGCCCCCATTGCCTGTGCTGAACAAAGCCCACTCACAAGGTTCACAATCCCTCTGCATTTGCCAAGAAAAGTGACTGGGATTTGGGGAGGGGATCCTTGTACCTGCACTTGTAGGGGACAGAGTGCTCTCTAAGAGCTATGTTAACATGACCTGGCTGCACTCGTGTGTGCACATGCAGAGCTGCGCCTGCTATGTATGCTAAGTGGGAGAGTGGGCTCCTGCATGTGTTCCTCAGTACCTGCTGGATGAGATCCCTGCCTGTGGGAAGCAGTTTGCTGTACCTGAGAGCACCGAGGTGTGTGGGCGAGGGAGGTGACATACAGGAGGGTGCAGTGCACAGACACGAGCAGGTGTGTGGGTCTGAGAAATAGTTACAGCAGACAGAAGGACACTATTCTGAGCTTACCCTACCTGTGGCTGTTTGGAGTACATGAACATATACATACATATATATATGTATATATACTCCAGGTAAACTGTATGGGGTCATTTATAGCACACTGTAAAGCAAATGTATGTGGCTACATACACTTTCATAAATCTAAGGGGTCTTCCAAACACAGCATAATCTTTGTCCTCCTCCATAATGTACATACTGGCAGAGCAGTATGGCAGAAAGTCATGCATCACGATAGGCTTTTTTTTAACGCAACTAAATAAAATATCCCTCTCTTCCACTCTTGGCCTTCCACTCATCCTCACCAGACTGTTGAAAATCTGTACATGTGATATAAGTGCCTGTAAAGAAGTTGTTTGGGGTCTTTCTCCTAGCATGTACTTCCCAGAATATTCATGAAGTGTGTAGTACTTTCGGAAGGAAGCCACGGGAAACCTCCCTAGCACCACTAAAACTTTTCTCTCTGTGCAAGCAGGTAGGATACATGAGCTAGACAAGATGTCTCCACACATTTCAAATCAGAGCAAAAGAAAAGCCTGAAGAAAGGGCACAAACAGAGTGTTTTAAGTGATTTTAATACTGTGTCCTTCTGATCTTGACTCTCCTACTTTTCCAGTCTTTCCCTCTAAAATTCTAGACTGCTTAATCCTTTCAAAGCAAGGTGCGTGTAATGTTTCCTTCCTATAACTGGCAGCCTGTGGGGCAGGAAAGCAATTCTCACCAGTGTCTGGGCAACTGAAATCCACCTGGCATTTTCAAACCAGACAAGACAAAAAAGACACTGAAGCAAAAAGGAACCTTTCTCAGCAGGGAACAAAGCACAACAAGGAAATAAAAAGATGAATAAACCTGTCATAGGCTTTTTCTTTATGGAGCTGAGGCACAGTTATTAGGTACCCGCAAAGAAGGCATGCTAGATATATGACTCCTAATACATCGTCCATAATACAGCACGGTGCAGAAGGCATACAACTTTTCAAACAGTTGTCATAGACAGAAATAAATACAATGTCTTATTGAGAAAAAATGACCAAAAGGATATCAAGTGAGCATTTGGGTGGTGCAAGCAGAAGCCCAATAGCTATCTGCTGCAGCCTTTTTTCATACTCGCTACTTGTCAGAAATGGGAAAATTATTAAGCTTTTATTATTATTTTTCTCTTAATAATTTGGTGGAGTTCTTGGCTACTTATAAAATGCGACAGATTGGTAGTGCTAGACTAGCACTAGAAAGGAAAGGCCACAAACACAAAGCTCTACAAAGCATGTCCATTCACAACAGCAGCACCCTCACTGCTACAGAATGGAGTCACATCACCCATTTGAACCACTGATCTTACTCACCTCCTCCTTCTGTCTTCACCTATTTCAGACCTCAGGGCTCCACAAAGAACTGTCAATTTTCCTCGTTGCTAAAAATCATCTTCCTCCCTTTTCCTCTCTGATATTCTCCTACAGTTCTGTCATAATGCTGTAGTCTTTATTCACATTTCTCTTTGATATTATAAGGCCAATAATAGCACAGCCCATCCTGCTACGTAGCATCCCATATTGTCCTTCTACTGATCTTCTAAAAAAGATCTACTAATATATTTTTTTGCCAGTTTACTTGCAGCTATTCATGCTCTTTTACTCTGAAAGACACCTTCAGCTTAGGCTAAAAATTAGTTCAATGCAATTTCCCTGTATGGACCGCACTGTATTGCAATACACCTAATTGGAAAGCTCATGAACCCTATCTACAAGTAATCCTATCAATTAAACACCATGGGTGAACAAGCCAAAAATACCCAAGAGGACAGGCAGAAAGTGCATACTAAAAATCAGCAATTGAGGCAGTGTGTCTGAACTGAGTGTATCTCCAGGAATTCACCCAATACCTTCTACTGAGAGAAGATTCTCATACTTTCTCACACTTTCTTTTTGGAAAACTATCAGCCTAATGATTGCCTAGGTAAGAGACTACAGCTCAACCTTTTCTGTATTAGAAAATAAATAAATAAATAAATAAAACATTGACAGGAATCTTAGGAGATTTCTAGTTCAATTTCTTGCTTAAAGCACAGCCAATTTCAAAGATAAAATTGTTCAGTGAGTTTTTAAAATCTCCAAGGGGAAAAATTCCACAACCTTTCTGGATATCTGTTCCACTGCACAAGCACTCTCACAGTTACTCCCCCTGCTCTTTATATCTGGTATTTCTCTTGTTGCAGCTTGTTTGTCACCTTTTGTCCTTTTACTGTGCATCTATGAGAAGTTTTTGGCTCTGTCTCTGTAACCCTCTAAGCAGTGGTAGACAGCAATTAGATTTCCCTTTTATCTTCTTTTCTCCACACTGAACAAAATAAATTCCCTCAGCTACACCTTGTATGTCATATATTCCAGCTTTCTTAGTGCCTCTTCCATCAACCTCTCTACAGTTCACATACATCTCTCTGGGAGAAGCCCAAAGCTGGATACAGCACTCCAGATGCAGCCTGACAGGCCCTGAGTCACAGGGAATAATCACCTCCATCAACCTGACGGGACCACACTCACCACTACAACCCCAGGTGTCCTTCATCGCTGCAAGGGCACACGGCCAACTCATGTTCAACATGTCCACCCAGGCCCCTAGTGTCCTGTGGTGCAGAGCTGCTCACTATCCAGGCCATATTTACATGGAGCTATGTAATTCCAGGTGCTGAACTTGGCATTTCTCTTTTTTGAACTTTCTAAGATTCCTGTGGCTCCAGCCTCTGAGGTGTCTCTGGATGGCACCCTCCCTCCACACATGGATTGTTCCTCCCAGTTGGTGTCATCTGTGAGTTCGATACAGATGTATTCCATCCCATCATTCAGGCTGCTAAACACATTGAACAGGGCCAGGCCCACAAGAGATCCTTGATACAAACCTCTTGCCACCCAGGGCTTGTTAGACTTGGAAATGCAGATCACTACTCCTTTAGCTTGATAGTTCATCTTTTTTTAACTCACCTTGTTCCTCTACAAAAGAGGCCACGGAGATTGAGTCCAAAGTCTTTCTAAGGCCGCAAAGGTTATTCACAACTTTCAGAAGAGTGCCCTGGCTACTGGTACTTGAGCTGATCTGGGTGAGTTTCCTCATCTCCCTTTTTGTTGGAGATTCACTACTGTGGGACAAGCAATGTAAGACTCATTGCAACATTACTGAAGAGCAGCAGCAGGAGTAATAGCTCCTAGCAAGAGTTTATCACACTCTGCTATCTATGCACAAACCACCACTGCATGGTTTGTGTATTTTATAAGGAAGAGAACTTGGATGAAAACCAAAGCTAAGACTCTTCTTTCTACCATGGAATGCCGTATCCTTGAGCTACTTACTTGCTGTAGCACCTGAGTGCAATAAAACAAAAACATTTTTTTTCTATTATACTGTCTCAGCCTCCTTTTAGTGAAGAAGGATGCTCCCATCAGCGTCTATGTGGTAATTCTACAGCTTCCTGGACTCAGGTGGAAAGGAAGCATCAACGTGCACAAAGCAGTTCTGGGCACACACGGCTGATGGCGATTGGCATCTTAGGAACATTCAGCTAAAAAACAGAAGATGTCTGGTATGCTGTTTCAAATGCTGAGTGGGGCATGGTATCTTCTGTTAATTTGTGCATTAATACTTTAAACAAACTAACAATCAAAAATATGTAAAATAAACATTTAGCTAAATGCCTTAGCTGTTTTCCTGATAGCATTCAAATACTATCATGAATAAAAGTAAGTAACAATTAACAAGCGTTTACTCGGCCTTCATCAGACCACTAGGCGATGTTGTCTTTATGATAGTAAGAATTGATTTTGGAGTGAAGAGCTGAGACACCTTTCCTAGCCTTTGTTCTCCAATCTGACATTTGATATACTACAATTCTCAGAGGAACTACTTCAAAACTATTGCACATCCTAGCCCAGATTTCTTTATAGACAGCCTCACTTGAGATCCCAGGCTGAAAGAGAAATTCAGTGATTTGCAATGATGGATGATCTCAACAGCAAAGTTCCACCTGACCTGCTGCTAGAAGCAAGCAGCATATTACTGACTTAGGATAGCTAGGTTAGTTAGGATCAAATATCATAAAACCAAACCTTCAAATGAAACTGAATTTGCACCAGAAAGGAATATGGTTGTGTGGCTGTCTTAGCGTGTGTGTGTGTTTTTCCTGAGATTTAGATAGATTTTTTTTTCTTTTCCTTATGCATGCAGCAGCACTGTGTTTCAGTCCTGTCTGAAACATGTGCCACATCACCAGCAAGATAAAAATGTCTGACAAATCGCTAGGTTTGCCAATACTTTTTTGCTTGCAGTGACCCATCTTTTATTCCCTCTGCTAATCTCAATTACTTCCTCTGAAATTTTTCCTGCTTGCTTCACATTTTCCTCCCCTTTACACAATCCTCACCATTTCAACAGAAAGACAGCACAGTACAGTATCTTTCTTATATTTTACTTGCATGCAACTTAGTACTTTGTATATCCTTAAAGTGGGCAAGACCTACTGACCTCAACTCTAGAAAGCACAGATACACAATTTTCAAAAAATTAAATGAAAGCTCAGCAGTAAAAGCTAAAACAGGCCCAAAAAAGCTGCACTAATTGATGAGAAACCCTTAATTGAAAATAAGGACAAACGCTATTCAGCCTTAGATGGTAGCATCAATGCTTTCCTAAATATGGAAAATCGAGCAAATGAGACGGGAAGTGAGATCAGTTCTGGTATCATCCCATTTCCCTTCTCCTGGTGCAGCTCAGATGCTATAGCCTCTTGCTTTAACCAGAGATCTGTCTTCAGTTTCTTTCTTCAGGACTCTACCATGCTTAGAAGCATATAAATCTACAATTTAGCTCTATGAAAAACCCAGGGCATTGAGGCAATGATTTGTCCTCTCAATAAGAGTGAAGGACATCTTTGTATAATTTAAGCCTTCATTCACTCTACAGTTAAGCTTTATTTGCCTCATTTTTAATGTAACATAAACAAGTTTTATGGGACAGGTGTGCTGCATGCTGCCTCTTTTAGATTTGCAAGCCAGATTAGGGGAAGTGGAATTGCAAAATCACTTGGCTCTAAGCATCTAGGGAATGCAGTGAAATGTTTAATGATGAAAATACTATAAATTTTATTTTCCCAAATAATTTTAAAGTTGGACTACATTTCTTTACTACCCACCATTTCCCTATCTTAAAGACTTCACTGAAAATAATATCTTCTTGATATCACATAAGGATGAGACAATTAATTTCTTTCATAATTTCATAAACAAAATGCCACAGAATTGAAATATGCACTTGTCAATTTAAAATCTAATCTTATTAATCTACACCCTTTACAATATGATACAATCTACTGTTTGTGCCTCAGAGATAGTACTTGGGAGAAGATGCTGCTCTCAGAACAATGGCAACTAGGCCACTCCCTTGCTAATGCATAATTATACTCTGAAATATTATTAGTTGGACTAATAATATTTCTCTCTGAGTGTAGAGGAAAGTGCTTTTGCAATTGTGTTAAAACGATCTGAGAATATAAATCCTCCTTTTGCTTCTAGATACTGTCAACAAGATCCTCCTAATGCAGCAACTACAATTTCCAGAGAATTTAAATTCAAAATAAAAGCAGCTTCACTTAATTACCTTCACGGATGGCTTTGATTAGTGTATTTTATTTTGTATTACACAAGGAGTACTGACATAGTCAATAGCTCTATCTCAGCCAGGGTTGGTAATTTCTTTCATCGTGCAAAATGTATGCACAATTTTGCACAATTACATCTGTCTTCAGCTTCCTCCATGATCTATCCTCTTTCTGCAGTCAAACTGGACACAGACCTGAACATCTATGTACAGATTTGTCTATACTGCATGAAATCAAATAGATAAAACAGTTCACTGAGACAGCTGGAGAAATAGCACAGGATTCCACAATTTTGGGGAATGCTTTACAGTGACATCCTGACTTCCTGAGCAACAAAAAATCTGGTAACATTTACAGAAAAGTCTAACTACTCAAGTCTAACTACTCCACTGGATCAGTGCAAATATCTTCAGCTTCATAAAGAAGAGTGAACTGCATATGCCATTCCTTCCTTTGTTTCCTTTTTCACCTTGGTCTCATAAAGAATAACAAATGAAACATTATAGAATTAAGAGAATTTGCATCCAAGGCATTGACCCTTCCTCTTTGAAAGTGTTGTGTATTATTTCTGTATATCATTACGATGCGGTAGCACTCTGCAACTGACAGTTGCCTATGGGGAGTGCGGGAAATGAAACCTCAACAGAACAGAAAACCAAAAATTATATAAACCTCTTAGGGATTTTTGAGTGAAAATGCTACATAAATTTAAGATTTCATTACTGCAAATTTGCAATCCACTTGTAGAATCAATATTATACACTAATTCATATTTAGGGCACTGTTAATTCCCAGGAACATTATGAAGTTATAGAAAAAAAAACAACCTAGAATTACAAGAACATTTTGGTAAACTTAGCATCCACCCATACCCTACTGAAGGGGAGAAAAAATATCAGCATGCCTACTATTCTGTCATTAAATACTCCTCAATGGCTGCTGCAGATTAAGAGATACCCTCACAAGCACTAACTGTATTTTTCTCTAGTCCTTGCAAACTTGGAGCAGACAGGATATAGTGCTTTAATTTACCTAAAATACTTTATTTCACCAAAGAAAAGTAAAGAAAAGAGATAACTTGAACCTGAATGTCTTTCTGCACAGTCCATGCATCAATAGACTTAAAAACCACAGAAGATTGGAGAATCTTGCCCAGTTTTAAAAACTGTTCCCACTCCAAAATCTGAATGTACTCCTTCCAAACCAAAAGGAAAATCCAAATTATTGCAACAAACAAACTTTCACGTTGTACCTCACAACATAAGTAGAAGGGTTCTAGTATCAGCGTACACCCACGCTATACAGACTGAAACTATTTACATATTAGTGCTTGAACAGAGGGGAATATGCAAGATCAATTCAGAGACACACTGCCCTACTAAGTACATGGAGTTAATCGTAATTATAGCAAATTATGCCAAGCATGACTAGAAGTAATCACAGGGCAAACACATCTTGGTTCAATTAGCAACAGAAGCAAAATGTCTTGCAAAATTGAGAAACAGCCTTGATATTGAAGAAACATTACAATGATTTTATTATGGTTAAGTAAAAGCAGAAATATTTCAGGTAATTTGGATACTAAGTACTTTGTGTTTGAAAATGAGCAGGATGGTAATTTAGTACCAGTTTTATATATTTGTGCATATGAGAAAGAGAATTCAGTTTCTGTGGTTTGACACAATAAAAATGGACAGGAAAAGTAAACTGTGTAACATAATAAACACTATGCCTATTGAATTGCCATAGGTGCCTATTCATAGCGACTGGCACCTCTCTTAGCCTTTGTAAAAGTAAATATGCACAAGCATGCAATTCTTCAATAAAGTTACATAAAAGCATTGAACGCCAAAGACTTTAAAGCAGTATGGATTTGAAATACAATGCTACTTTTTCATTTCTTTCATTACTGAGAGAGAAATGGCAGATTAACTGATAGGTGGGGCTTTGGTAATGTTCAGAACGTTTGTGCCCAGTCTTATATACAAAAGTGCAAAAATACCTGATTTGCACACTCCAGTGTTGTGGAG
The DNA here is from genome assembly GCA_034781795.1 of Crypturellus tataupa. NCBI lineage: Eukaryota > Metazoa > Chordata > Aves > Tinamiformes > Tinamidae > Crypturellus > Crypturellus tataupa. The sequence continues at coordinate 643,218 of JAWLRI010000215.1, forward strand.
TGAACATAGGGCATAAATTAAGAATGAAAAAGTATGGATTCCAGAAGTAATAAATCCATCGTGATGCAGAGCTCTACCTTGTTCATCAGCTACATAAAATAATCTGCATGGAGTTCTGGGTTACTGTGACAAAGCTGCTCCTAATAACCAAGCACACTCATTCTAAGTTAGTTTGCCTATTTCTGTACAGGACTGCATCACTCTGTGCAGGTATTTACAAGGATTTCACCAAGGGAAGAAGCACATTTAGAGACCAAAATTGGAGTTAATCAATGTATTATTAAATTTTGTTTTAATAAAGCTAGCATTTAGGAATGCATTAGCATAGGGTTTGAAGAACATGTAAAAGAAAATGGTCTGCTCTGTGCTCTGTTGACTTGAGCATGCAGCATCTGTTTTTCACTGCAGCTCCAAACCACATGAACAATTAACAGAAAACAAAGCTGCAGAAGCAAAAGCCAGAAAAGCCACAATGAACTTTGGCATCAGTCTGAGGGAGGACAGACTCCTTAATATTTAAGAGTGGTGTTATGCAGACACTATCAGGACTGGCAAAAAGAAAAGATTTACTGAAAACAAGAACGAAAGATAATCTCTGCAACATGAAGCTTTAATTAACATTTCATGAGCCCTGTCGCACTTGAAAGGTCTACTTCTATTCATTATGGGATCCCTGTGTGGGGCTGAGGACCCCAGATGTGGGTGAGAAAAAAAGAAGGGGCTATGATTAGGAATAGGTTGAAAGAAAATCAAGCTTTTACTTGTGGCCATGTGAATCAGGCCAAAAATAGAAATGGTTTTTACTGTTGGGTTGATCACGCTGGGGACAGCTATTGCCAATGGCCTTAGGAACCAACTAGCTGCAAACATTGCTGCAGTGGTTTGGCTGGCACAGATCACTACCTCTCTCCGCAAAATCCTTACATAAATATGACTGCTGGAAAATTTCCACTTAGTTCAATTTCTTAATCAACAGCTAGCTTTAGAAATAAACCCTATGTTTTGGGGACTAAGCCCCTTTGTACATAAACTAGACCACCGACACTGGAGACAGAAATTATGCGTTCCAGGACCTTAATCCTATTATCTAACCCACTTTTGCCTGTCTCACAGCCGGTATAGGATAGTTGTATGCAATATGCTCAAGAGTACAGGCTGGATTTAAATTTGCTATGCAATGGTGCTTTTGCTCTTCCCTAGGGAAACTATTCCACAGTTTATTAAGCCCTTCTCTTATGAAATTACTTCTGCTATTCAGGCTAAATGTATTTAATCTTAATTTCAGCCCAATACTCCTTAGCTATATGCCCTCAATGCATTGCTCTAAACAATTTATACTCTCTCAGTGTTCAATGCCTTCTATCATACTCTTCATTATCGTTTAGCAGACACCACATACTCATAATTTGCGTTCATTCTCATCAGCTTGACTTATGTTTTACTTTTTACCTTTCTTGCACTTAGGCATCTTAAAAGACACGCAGCATCACAGGCACAGCAATTCTGTCCAAAATTCTTTTGAAACTCTTCATTGGGTCTTAGTAAGCTTGGTGAGTTGCCTATTTGCAGGATCATCTGCTACATAGATATCAGTAGGATATCTTAGTTTGTATAGGCTCAAAGGAGCCCTGCATTTCTGCACTGTTTTCTCAAAGAAGCACCTCTATGTTTCTTGCAGGTAACACCAGCTGCGGGCTAGTATGACTGCTGCAGTGGTCTCAGAAAGACTAGATATCAAGGTCACTATGGCTTCCAAAGTGTGTCACATTTCACGTCTCAGCGTAACTAGTATGCCTCACATCACAACGCTGCTCATCACTTTAGTGCCTCATGGCTTAGTGAGTACTTCAATGGTTAGGACTCAAGCTGTTCTGAGTGACCTCTACAAGTGACCCTGGATGACCTGATGTCCTGTTCTTCTGACTGTTATGGTGGTGCTTTATTCCATATTTCTTTACCTAAAATTGATTCAGATATTCCCATATATATGACGTGCCCAAAATGGCCCTTTCCTAGCCAAAAAAAAAATAAAACCCAAAGAACTCTCCGCATCATTACCCTTAGTGGGACAACTGTGGGAATTTTTACCAGAATGTCACTTGAACGTTTGCAAGTTGCAAATTCAGGACATTATAACACTTTTGCTCCTGACATTTCCTATATGTAGTTCACAAAACTCCTAGGAGAAGAAAGGATCTGATGTCAAATGGTATAACAGGAAGCAACATGGCAACACATTCCATTTTCACAGCATCAAAAGCAGTTGCCCATTTGTATCAGTGTGTGCATACATCATATATTCATATATCAGTCCAGGAATACACAGAAGACTGATTAGAAAGCGGAAATGGATTTTAAAGTTGGATATGCTGAAGTCTTGCCACTGTAACTGACCATAAGTTAATTACTATTAAATAAATAATTCAGAGAATATAGGTGGTAGAAGACTACAAGGAAACTATAGTCCTGCTAATGATTTTTGAGTAATCTACCATTTTAATCTACTATACTTCTACCTGATATATTTTTTTTCTTTTTTTAAGTTCTTTAGGTGAAGATGTTAGAATTTGTATTTGTATACAATATATATAATAACATTTTGTATTCCTGTACTTGTGTGAATAATGAAAAATGATGCATTTTGAAAATGTGTAAGGATAAGTTTTTCAGAGTCATTCTACACATATATGTGTGTAAGAGTGTCAGAATGTAGAAGCATTTGTAAAGACACAACATTAAATGAAAACAGGTATGCGAACTCTAGTGTCAATTTAAATAGTTCTCTGTTTGAATTAAAACCATAGGAAGACAGAACCCTAGAAATTCAGCGGAATTGCATTTTCTTTGATGAAAACCCTTTTCTTAAAAAAAAAAAAAAACATTCTCTTCAGTTTTGACTGGTAGAGTTTGGGGATTTTTTTATATTTGTGCTCTTATACATATAGCAAAATATGTTCTGAAAATGATAGCTATCTGGGAACTCAGCAACTTTGCCAGCTAGAAAAACAGCTTTCAGCCCATTTCAGCTCCCAGCCTATTTGGAGTGATAAAGAATTGCTGCGGTCTTGCACTGGAAAGGACCGATTTCATTATCACACTCAATGAAGGTTTTAACTTCACATTTCCTCAGCTCTGCCTGAAGGAAAAATGATACCCTGATAACCAAAGAACATTATTTAAGCTAGTTTGCCAAGGAGTTTAATGATAACCAAGTTATTTCTCCTTAAGAAAACTAAAGTATGAAGCTAGTTACATTCAGTATGCTTTAAATAGTGAGACTTTGTACTATGCGGTGTTAAATAACCCATTGGTTTGACTTTCTATGTGGCAGTACATTGGATTATTCCATGGAAGGGTCTTACAGCATTCTTTGAAGATGAAATCAAGCTTACCTAGTAAGTGGTCCTTTAGTGAGTTTGTGGTCTTTTCTTTAATGCTTGTCAACATTTAAAACAACATCTGGATTTAATTATTCATCACAGTTTGATCACATTAGTGATTTCAGGACAGGAAGAAATTGAATTGTACCACAGACAGCAACTTATCTATGGTATGGCTTTTACAGCTAGTCTTGCTGCTACATGTAAGATTATTAAAGTGAATCTTTTTTTAAAGCGTTTGTTAATATACTGATGAGTCTTCAATGCTAAAGTTCCTTAAAATGGTTCTTAAAACAGGAGGTGATGAAATTTAATCATGAATTTCTTGTTTACAATACATTACTGTATTCTAATGAATAATAAGATACATTCTACATTCTGTTCTTAGTTACATATTGATAAAATGGTAATCATAGTCCAGGCTATTACTGTTAATGATATGACATGCTACATTAGCATCCTTTCAGTGCTATGTATGGCACAAGTCTTCCTCGCAAAAAATAAAAAGAGGGTGAAAAGAGAGAGGGATAAACACACACACACACACACAAAAAAAAAAAAAAAAAAAAAAAAAACAAGGAGGAGGAGGGGGTGCATAAGTCCCTGCCCTGGAGAGTTCACTGTAAACAACTGATATTTCCATCTGAGAAAGCAAGTCAAAAGTAATCTTTTAACCAGAGCTTGCAATGTGCTTTACAAACCTTCATTAACTAAGTTTAATGTCATGCTTAAGAACATAGCAATTAGTCAAGCAGATCGGAGGAATGATCCATCTATCTAGATTGGTGCTGTGTATTCTCCAGGGGCAGCTGAAGTCATACCCAGAAGAAATGCAAGAATATGGACCACAATTACTAATTCCATTGTGTGTTTGTGTAAATGATTTAAAACAAATTTAAATCCATCTCAGGAATACTGCAAAATATTAATGAGGACTTTTTCATTAGTAAATACTTACTTAATGCTCTTTTGAACACTGAAATTCTTTTTGTAATTGGTTTTACGGGTTAATCATCTATTCAATAGAAAAAGTTTTGTATCTTCAAAAGCATCACCTTGCAAAATCCATTAAATTCCTCCTGTTCTGGCTGTTTTGGAAAAGACATGTAACAGTGCTCTATGTATCTTCCTCAAATAATTCCAGAGCTTTAATCATGCCTTCCTACTGCCTTCGTTTTGTGACAGTCACAACCTCCCCAGGATTTCTTGATGTGATTTATTCCTGTGTTTCTTGTCACCTTTAGTAGCTATTTTTTGAACTTATTCTACTTGCGCTATTTCAGGATGAGCAGAAATGAACACTATATTCTTGGTGAGGATATACCACAGTTTTATATAATGCCATGATTAGTAGGATTTTCTAGACCATTATTTCTATATCAGAGTGTAGCGTTTGCTTTTTTTGACTTCTGCTGTGCAATGAGCAGATGTTTTTACTGAGCTGTTGACAATATCCCCCAGGTTGTTTTCCTCTGAATGATTACAGTTAATTTAGAGCCCAGTAATGTGTATGAACAATTCAAATTATTCCCTGCAATGGGCATTACTTTGTATTCGTCAACCATGGACTGCATACAATACTCTGCCATCAGAACAGCCTCCTTTATTATGTCCCTCTGAATTTTTAGTCTTCTCTAATACTGACTACTGTAAATAATTTTGTATTATCTGCAAACCTTGCAACTTCACTGCCTACTTCCTTTCACACATCGCTGATTAAATAGAGGTCCTTGGACAGATATTTGAGACATCCTTCCATACACCGTGTGTGTGTGCTTGCTTCAGGCACTTGCTCTTTAATCTTCTCAGAAACCTTTTCTCGTTACTCTAAGCACTTCTACCTTTTGATATTTTGACCTATGCCTTGTTGAAAAGACCAGATTTAAAGCAGGCTCTCTATAAAATAGCTTAATTTTAGGACAGATTCAAGAAGAAAAAAAAAAAAAAAAAAAAACCTTCCAACAACTCCAAAGCATTTTAGCAAATCTAATCTTTCCCTTTACTGTTCCATTGTCAAGCTGACTCGAGGATCCTATACTGAACACCCTGCTTCTGATATTCCCTTGGCATAACTGCCATCCTGTTACTGCACACAGTAAACCAAAGATTGCTGAAACTAATTACGTATCCAAATCAGTGAAAAAGCTACTAATAGCTTTTTAGGAAGGATGCACATCAGTCAGAAAAACAAAAAAAAACATGCTGACATTGGTGTATAGCTGTACTTATACACTCTGGTTTGTTGTTTCACATTCTATCACAGAAGTACAAGCCTAAGGTGCAGTATTGTTTCCTTTCCAATGGATTCAACACTGATAAATTTTTATTTTAAGCTCTGCTTGGGCACTACAGGAAAGATCAATCAGCTGGAGGCAGGCAGGAAGGCAGCAACAAGAACAACCAAAGGTCTAGAAATGAGAGCCCACAAGAAAAATGGAACAACCTGTTCTTCACTCGAGAAGCTTTGACTACTGAAAGCAACAGTAGAATTAAAATACGTAAAAGCATGCAACGAAGAGCACCACATGCATGGTGAACAAGACAAAAGGATGAGCTTAATCTGCAGGAATGGAGATTTCAGATGCTAGGATAAATTTCCTAACCTGAAGGCAAAAATAAATAAAACATTAGAAAGACTTTTGTACAGAAATTGCGGAATATTTATTTTTAGGAGTTTGTTTTGTAACAACTGATTAGCCAAACATCTGTCCAGATCAAGCAGATGGCCTTATGAGCTTCCTTCCACTCTCTTTATCTGCAATTCTAGCTTAGAAGAAAAATACTCTCAAAAAACGGTTGCAAGAAAAATGCTGAAGGCAGCAGAACTGCTTTTGTGCAAGTGACAGAGTGGCATAGGTCATGACACTGAGGAAAAAGGGCTGCACTGTGCTAGCTAAAATATCTCTTTCACTCTCCATTGTAAGCTGTGAACAATAACTGAAGTAAGTGCATCCATCAGAGATGGATCACTAGCATCTGTTAGTAAACTGATAGCATCTAGTTGCAGTAAGTGAACAGTGAGATAATCTGCGTTCTACCTCTGGCATGGCACTGATTTACGGTGCAAGCCTTAGGCAAAAAAAAAAACAAAACATATGTGCTTGAGTCTTCTGCATTTGCTTTCCTATCTCTGAAAGAAGAATGCATATCTATTTCAAAGGTGTGTCAGAAGCATATCATAGGAACCCGGGTTGAAAAGGTTTATTATCAACAAAACTGAGAAAAACCTACTTCCTGTAATACCGTTTTAGATAACTTAAGGGCCCAGAAGCATTGTTCTCTTCTGCTGTTCCTGATGTCTCTATTGCGTGGGTATTTTTGATGCTTTCAGGCACACTGTCAAAACAGCTGAAGCAATTTCCTATGAATTCATGGAAAAGATCTCAGCAGATGGTCACCACTTACAGTTTTGACCCACTTCCTTGCCTCTTGCTTGTCTATTTGAGCAGAACAATTACAGCTCTTAGCGAGGGCATTTTTATCACTTTCTTCAGTGGAGTAAATCAATCTAGGAGAAGGCTGGCATAAGAAAATTGTTTTTTTTCTGGTTTCTGAATGAAGCTTCCCCCTATGACTCTGGGCTGAAAGCAAACTCTGGAAGTTTAAAGGTACAAAACTAGACTCCTATGCATTTATTTTCACTTCAGAATATCTCAAGATATTCTGTAACATTAATTCAACTGTGCAATGTAGGCATGATGCATCTTTACAGTTTAGGAATGGAAAATTAAGTTAAGAGTTCAGAGAGCTCTAGTGATTAGCTCAACATCATAAGGAAGGGCAGTGACTGCTCAGATCTACAAACAGGACCCAGATAATTTCATTTCCAATTGTATATGCTACAATAACATACATGCGTATATATGTGTGTATGCATTTAATGTGTGTTTGCGCGTGTGTATGTATATGTACACAAAGGAGCTATTTACTTGTGAAGACCAATTGATGATGTGTGACTTCCCTTGTCTGGAAATCTTGCATTCCTTGTTTTGGTTGTTTCTTTCTTTATTGGACACAGGACTGATACACTTTGATTTTCATACATGACTTCTCTAGTTTGTGTGCTTCAAAGCTGTGCAGCCCTGAGGCGTCTATTCTGGCCGCAGTCCAAGGCAGACTTTAATATTTAGTGGCAACTGGGGACATGCATGCTAAGAGAATACTAGTCCTCTGCTCTTAGCTTGCTTTATTTAAGTGAAATAAGTAGGGTGTTAGATACAAAAATTTGAAGCTGTGACAAGGCACAAGTAAAAGTTTCTATACAGAAAAAGGCAGAGAATTGTTTACTTGTCTGAAAGAATCAAGTTGGTAACTGATATTCTTGTCAGATTATTAGGCAGCTTTCTCTCTTTGTCTGCAGTTCACAAAATAAATGAATCTACTGATAGTACAACGTTTGCCAAAGCTGATTAGAACATCAGTCCTACCAATTATAATAACCTACTCCTTCATACATCTGGAGAGATTATTAGTTTCTCTAATCTCTTCAGTTTCTTATTTTACTGGATCAAAAAATCTTGTTCAAAGTATCCCATACTCACTTCTAGTGAGGAGCAAATAAACCTGCACTATCACTGTTTATAATCATTGTCCTGCATCCTACAAGACAACGAATGCAAGAAAACTATACTTGAAAACTCTTGTACCACTCTGCTGCAGAAGCCAGGTGCTCTCCTGTAGTATAAAGAGCTACGGTTTTGAAACAATTGATGTCTCTCACTTCATCATTCTAATCTGTTCATCTTGCATATTCTCATGGAAATGAGAAGCAGCACTCAGATCCTGGAACGTTGCTGAGTTATCCCCAGTATCAGAGGGCTGGAGACGTGTCTTACAGTGACATCGACGTATACGTCCAAGCTCTGCTCTGCTCTGGAGAGGACAGGAAGGTAAGCATCTCTCCCCTCCTAGTCAGCGAGTCATCATTTTGTAGCGCAGAAGCAGCCACGCGCCAGAGCTTTCTGACAGGCAAGGGCAAGAGCAAGACAACAGCAAAATGACCATGTGACGGAAAATCATTAATGCCCCTCTCCTGCGCACAACCACACAAAGAGCCACACAGAAAAAGTACATGAAGAGCCTGGATTAACTGCACAGTTGACAGCATGTTTTCTTCAACTCTTAAAGCTTTCAAAACACCACTTCCAGCACTAGATCTCTGCATATTAACTCTTTATACTACCTCTCTCTATATTATCTTTATTTGAAACAGGTTGCAAATTTTAGCAGTACCAAGGTCAAAGATGTCTTATTACAAACAAATGTCCTCCTATCGGTAGGCCATAAGCCTATCCTACCAGAGTTCCTTCTTTCTCTTAAATTGCCCTGGTGTCAGGAGAAAGCACTAAGGAAGCGGAACATTTCAATATATCTTCTGGCCATACTCTCACTGTAGACACATAGGAAAGAGTAATGAAAATATTTCAGTTATACAGCTCTGGATTTATCCTATGTAGATAAGATTTCAGGCAGTGACTTCATATGTATAAGTTTAAGCCTCCTCAGGTATTTGCAGGATCAATCTGCTAGTATCTGTGGTGCTTACTGGATGGATCACTCAGAAAAAAAAGGACAGAGGTTATTGCTACAAAATTATAACACACGAGTTGGCAGCAGTATGATTATTAGTGCATCATATTCTAAAGCTATGCTAAGCTGTTTTTTATTATTTTATTTATTTTATTATTTTATAAAGAAAAACTCTGCATACTGTGAGCAATGAATTAGTAAGTCTCTGAAGATGATTTTCCATATTTGAGAACTCTCCACCCAGTCACAGCCATTTTGGCAGAGGATTCAAGGATGAATCATGCTACTTTTCAATAAACTAGCCCAAACAAACTAAAAGATTACTCTACTACTGTCCATGATACAGTTATATTCTTTAGCTAAACATACAGGATGGTAACCAGTGTGTAGCATTTTTTCCACTAACATTCTTTTCATTAACCATTTAGCTCACACACACACAAAAAATGTAATGTTGCTTTATCTCCTTAAAATAGATGAAAAAAACAATTCCCATGGAGTAAGTTCCTATTCTCAGAGTTGTAAAGGAAGAATCTTTGCACTACCAATGAATTTAATAAAATAGAGGGAAAGGAAGGGAGAATGCAGGAAATAAAAAAACGTGTGACCAATTGCCACAAAATTTTTTAGCTTCAGAGGCCAAGGCAGTCAATATTTTTATTGGATTTGATTACCCAGGGACACTTGCACTGATTGACCTGAAAAAAAAAAAAGCAAATTGCCGTGGCAGTGCTTCCATACATTTATGTCATTTCTAGGCTAATGTGATCGTCTCTTCAAGCCCCAGTGCAGAACAGCTTCGAGGGACTTATGCAGTCATTATCCATTGGCCCTTACTGAAAGCGCCAGGCAACAGATAGCGGCAGAACACCAGCGACTAAGCCTCTCAAAGCTTCACTTTATGCTACTGGATCATCTTTGCTGTTGATTAGGCCTTGTGGCAAGCTCCTCTACAGACAGGACAGCACTAAGGGCTTGTGCAGAACTCCCTCTTGTGAAATAACCAACAAGGAACTCATGTACCCATGAAAAGCATTCTTTCCAGAGTTGTGACTCTTTTTCCAAGATGGCAAGGGTGTTCTCGGATATTTATAATTGCAGTGGTGTAAAAAACAACCATCAGTTATCCACTGATGATCCAGCTGATCCCCTTTCAACTTCACTTCCAATTGCATTTCCAGGTTTCTGACTCTTGTTGATAAGAATCACTGACCACCTTGTTAACAAGGAAAGTTCAGGACCCTGGAGTTGCCCAACTCATTCCAGGTAAGGTAAGAAAATCTACTGTAGCAGTAGTATCAATGTCAAACTAACACGTATAATGAAATATGGCACCCTGGCTAGATAGTAAGCATTATAAAGGACATACTTTTGTTTGCCTCACAGGCCTACGAGCTGCTTAAATTTTCTAGATTATGAAATCCTATCAACACTTCTGGATAAGCCCTGTGAGAGTTACACAAGCTCCCAGCCTTTAGCTTTTAAACTTCAGTTAAGAGAGGAGGATATGTCTGTTCTAGAGTCCTGACTTCAGGAAGGGTTGCTGCAGAAATGGTTACATGCTCAGCATGGGACAAAATGACCCTGCAAGGGAGAAGTGGAAAGTGTGCTTAGTGCTTTACACAAATTGGGGAAGGAAACACTTCAGTGGAGGTCAAGGGCACTTCAGTGCCACTCTTGACAAATTAAGAGCCTATTTACCAAAATATACATCAATATTAGTAGCAGTTTTCACCTTATTGCCCCACCACTGCTTCAGACCTGAACCAGTTGTAGGCTTTGGTAAGCTTATCCAAAGCTTCTACAGCTGAAGCAGCAAAGCAATTAGAGCCACGCCACCAAACCAGCTACACATTACAGAGCTTCAATACCCCCCTAATTATTTCAGAAGAGCCATGGAAATATTACAAATGATAATGATTCAGTCACTAAAGATTTATATTTGATGCATGCAGAAGTCTACAGGCAGTAAAACTCTTTCTGCATGTCTTATTCATTCAGACTCCTTTCAAAAGCAGGTAAAGCATTCAATGAGTTAAGAAAAACCTATGTAATAGCAAAATGAATTATCTTTTATTTTCAGATATTCTTCTCATCTCAGTGAACATAACATCAGTGCTACTTAGACAAGGAAGCAACGCAGAAGCTCATCATCTAATAATAACCAAGGAAGTATTAGAAGTTGCTGTGATGCTTGGAGTCTGAATCACCTTTAAGGTCTTTCCAGCTGGGGACAGTCTGTTTCTGAGACACACTGCTCGATAGAGAGGAGAAAGACAACATATTCCAGCCTCAGGGTTTCTTAAAAATTCAGCAAAAATTAAGAAAGCAAGAGGCAAAACTGTCTTGAGAGCAGTGCTGTCACCAGATGACAAAACTAGTTGGAGTTTTAGATCTGCAGTGCTAAAGGAGAACTTTCTTTCAGCCTATATGCGAAACACAGTCTTTATAGGTTTTACAGATGCTAAGACACAAACAAATTATCCATGCATTAAAAAGTACTGCAAGTATTAATTTAAGAAAAGCAATAATCCTTCTCTTGCATAGTGTAGATACCAGACATAAGAACAGGCAAAGGCTGATAAGAGGTAACTGGAACTCATTATAGAATGACAGAAAGTCATTGTCATATACAAATGAAATATTAAAGAAATTAGATGAACAGTGAAAATTCCTCCTTGCTCATTAAAAGTTTGAAAGACGTTTTAAGACTAATATTAATTAGCAATATACCTCACACTTGATTTTCAAGACCCCCACAACTACTATTCCCACCCTTACATTTTGACAGAGTTCACATAGCTAACAGCAGCATTTGGCAAATCTGTGTAACCACTAGTTACCTCATGACCTCCTGCTGGCATGGTAGTGCTATCAACAACTTTAAGCTCAAAGAGGAGATGCCAAATTGTACAAATGTGCACCAAGAACAAATAAGCACAAGAGCTAACCTGGTCACAGACTTATATTATTACTTTTACAATTTTGCAATATAATTGCCTGGCAAATCAGAAAGCTCTTAGTAGATTAGGTATGAAAAAACTTTACAACCTCAGTAAAAGAAGCCTGTAAAAAGGACCTAATAGGAACAGTATCATGTTTGTTTGATTGCTTAAGTGTTCAAAATCTCTATTGGTTGAAGTTATTTCTGGCCTACAGCTCAGGATCCTCCTGCTATTTTAAGGGCCAATTCTCATTAAACCAATCTGATGACTTAAGGCAGAAAGTCACACTTCATCCTTTTACCCCAATCTGCAGCAGTGCAGGAGGGAAGGGTGCAGACATACCCAGCTTTTTCAGATAACCAGGGGATGCCTGAACTAAATACCCCAAGTCTGAGACTGGCCACTAATTTCAGACTCTTGCTGTTTCTGTGCCTTCAGCCACAGGGAAAAGACAATCAAGTTCGCTGTGCTGGAATAAGTCTCCTTCAGGCAGTAGGCACACGCTGGAGACACACCCAGCTGTTACCAAACACCTCTGCTGTGCCCCTTGCTTACCTCTAGCCACAAGAGGAAGCTTTCCCCAGAAATCCTAACGAGTTGTGCTGTTTATGCAAGGCTCTGGAAGACCAGTATTGAGCAAGACTAGAAGTCAGTCCCCAGAAAGGAAAATGGAAATTATTTTTACATAGCTCAGAATAGAACAGCTTGTCGTCTGCTGCAGTTAGCTTCAGTCCCAGCAGCAGCAAGTGCTGAGCTGCATGTGCATTTCCATTAATCTCAGCAGTACCAGACCAAGTGAAGACAGCACCCATCTTACCACATGACCAGGCTCATGAGCTAAAACCAGCATATATTTAATTTGCAGATTAGCAAAATGAGTTCTGTCAAGAACAGCAATCACTTCTACAGGTTCCAAGAAAGAACTAGTTACTCCTGACACTACTGCTGGGTTTCTTGTGTTCAGAAAGACTCTTGCTCCAAAAAGTATCTGGCCTGAACATGATACTGCTAGTGTTCCCACACACAGCTATCAGCTGAGGGCTGGATTATTTAGACCCTGGAAGAAAAGATCCACTAGACACAGTGTGGTAAGATCAACAGTATTTTGCATCCATACATCAGAAAATGCTTTCCAAAGAGCGCTAAATAGACAAAAACAAAAACAACAACAAGTCATAAAATTCCTCAATGCCATATTACGTAAAGAAGAAATAGGCATTCAGATGTTAAGGCACACTTTTGGCAATACTATGCTAAAAGAACTTATTTCAGGAACAAAATTATAATGAATAGTGTAGGTAATAGCAGGAGACTTCAGTTAGAATAGTCAAGCTTCTTTTTCCTCCCTTCCTACTTCCAATACCCTCCAACCTTGTTCTTTCAAATAGGAAATAAGAAAAGTAAGAGGGACAGTCATCTAAAGAAAAAGTGAAAGCAAGAAGGAAGGAAAATAGAAATGGATTTATATAAAGAGAGACATGTAACACTGAAATGTATCCATCCAGACATTGTCTACTCTTAACTTTGTTTTCCAGGTGCCCTCTATAGTCACCAGGATCTCCAGAGGGTAGTTCATTCCTCCTAACCTAGATCTTTATAGGATGGAATGATGTCCCTCTAGAGACCCCCATCAACTATAAAGAGGATTAAAAGGGCTAGCTATGACTATTTGGCCAGCTTCTCTCCTGCTAGAGTTCAGCAAGATGAGTCTCACACTTGCACATCTCTAGACATTTAGCCATAATAGAAATCCAGGTCAGCATTGACAGGTATGACTACATGATCCCCAAAGCTGACAAACATTATGTAAGGAAATAAACAGTAGATACTAATTTCAGAATGTATGCTTTTGGTATAACACACAAGTCTGAAAACCGTGTTTTAAGGGTCATTTGTAGTTTCTATTACAGAGAATTCATCTTGTTACGCAATTCATAGCCTGGCAAACATTTTGGCTAGCTTAAAGTCCAAGCAATGCCCACATTACCAATATTTCAAATAAAGAAAGCAGTAGGAATATAGCCTTAGAAAAGCCCCCAGGAAAGGTTTACTTGCTCCTATTGAATGAAAGACAGCAGAAGCCATGTTGAGAATACAGGATGGTACAAATGAATTTCCAGGCTGCACAGAGGAGAAGACAAAAATACTCAGAAAAAGGACAGCCTCTGCCCTAGTGCTCAGAGGCAGCTTGTTGTCAATCCCTCAAACAGCTAAGATCTTGAAGGAAGAAGTATCTGTACATACAGCTCACAATTATGTCTTACTATTATACTTTTATACTTCTCTTTTATGACTAACCTTTCCATTAGTTATTAAAAAAAAAAAAAAAAAGACCCTGCACCTCTTGTTTTTCCTTCTTTCTTTCTCTACTGGTAAGAAGGATCTCAAGCAATTCAGAAAAGCCTCCAAGTATAAGCAATCCAGCATAAGTTCAGAAGTTTCCTACCCAATCTGCAAGTTTCAGTCTGCAGACCATCTGCACCAAAAGCCAGTGAGCCAAGCCTCCACCAGCAGCAAGTAAACTCTCAGTGGCAACGGGAAGGCAATGAAGGGGATGCTCACAATCCCTGTAATCCCATATGATCACAGACACCCATTTCCGTAGCAAACAAAAAATCCCTGGTGGGCTGACAAGCACTTCACGAACAAAATAACAGAAGTCCTTGGGCTGCACCAAGAAGTATATACAGGGTCATTCATAAACCATCATATAGTGGTAAAAGATAATTACAAACCAGATCTTGAGCTTTATGCTTTCTCACAAAGGTCAGAGCAGAAAAATAAAAGGTCAGTAGAAGGCTTGCATAAAATAAACGGATTAGAAGCTCATATCTCCATTCACTCTTATTGAATTAGTGAATACAAGAACAAAAGCATAATATCTAATACCAATTTTATTTACCTTTGTCTTGAAGGAAGAGTCAGGCTATTTTAATTTAAGATAGTTAAGTCTTCATATTTCTGTAGTCACCACTGTGACTACTGTGAAGTTACATGTGACTTATCTTTAAAGCTTGCCTATTACAGGCAAGAGATAAAATTACACAGAGGCATGAGTTTAATGAAGGCTGTCTTAACCAGCTTCTCCAGTACACGCTGAATTCTAGGCTGCCACTCTTCAAGGAGGCCTGTTTAGTATGAGGAAAGAAATCCAGGTTGGTGGGTTAAGGAGCGGGAAAGTGGGTAGAGAAAGACTTGATTATAAAAACCACCAAATAACACAGGTACAACTGACCATAGGTCACATCTACAATGATTTACACTCTAATTTTAAACAAATATGCATCAGTATTTTATATTATGTGGAATGTGTTTCTATGTTACCATGGTTAATTGAGTAATAAACATCCTGGGAGTATAAGATGTTTTCATGAAGAGTGTTTGCAGCGACATTAGCCAGGATAGCATTATAAAGACAGTCTTCAAGCTCTAGGAACTGATAGCCAGGGACAGCGTCCAAAAGAAAAACAGCATAAACATACAAAAGCTGTGAGGAGATGCACTGGGCAGGTAATAGCGTCCTCCAAAACCTCCTGCTCATTGCATGGTCTCAGCTATTTTTTGTTATATCCATCAGTCAGATTATTAATAGACCTGCAAGACAGGTTCCTCCTCCCTTTACTCACAGGGAGGGAACAGCTTCCTCATCTCCACACTCAGCAAGTCTGCTGGAAATGGCAGGAACATGTTAATGTTCAGAGGGCACAGGGATGCTACGGACTCCCAGCACCTGTGAGGCTGCAAGAAACAGTTCCATGGTATTGCTTTTGTATCAATGGCTACAGTTTGTATTCCACTGAGCTTGAAACAAATGGAAAGTGGAAATACAGAAGAGGTGTATGTGTGTGTGAGAGGGGGCTAAGCGTGCTAGGAGACATGCATAAGAAAGGAGAAAGTGCAACAACTGAGGCAAAGGAAGCGGTGGAGGACAGAGAAAGATGCAAGTTGGGATGGAAGAGGTTAAAGCAAAGCCCTGGCAGCCTAACAACGTTACTGTGAATTCTTGGGGGGAGACAGCTGCCGCTGACAGCACATAAACGTTCCACAGCAGAGCCACTTCAGAAGGCACAGTAAAGGTCGTCCAGAAGAGCAGCACATCACAGAAGGTATTTTTAATTTAAAAGACAAAAAAGAAATCCAAAGTTTGACACACTGAGAGTTGCTTTGATTTGTTTTTCAGGTCTGCAGATAAAGACAACACAGTAAAGACTAGAAAGCACTTGTGAGCTCATCTTTTTTATAGAAGTCTTGAACAGCACAGAGCACCTCAGCTTTAGTGAGAACACCATGCAGGTGTACTGCTTGATTGACTATTTTAATAAGAAACCTCACACTCCAGGGCAGGGAAATAATTGCAACTCCCTTGTCTTTCCTTTTTTGGGGGATGACAGGCAAAGGGCAGGGTGGGATATCTTTCAGAATCTATAAAATTTTATCCAGGTGCAGAAAGAGTAATGAATAAACCACTCTCATAGGATGTCAAAACAGTGCATCAGTGTAAGGGGCCAAACCTAAAGAGGATTTTAGAGAATTCCCTAAACAAAAACAACAAAAAAAAAAGATTTTTTTTTTTCTGATTCAACAAGGACTTCAAATTGGCAGGGCTGTCACAGGAGAAAGAGTAGTCCCAGGAACAACTCAAGTGGGTGAATACATCTAAAGAAAAAAAAGTATTCTGCTGCAGCAAGTATCCCTTAATGCCCTGGACTTGCATCTCCATTTGGCAATACAGTTTGTAATGCAATGTAGGAAACTTCAGCAGAAGCATTGCAAGGGCACTGAAAAGCCTTGCCAGGTTAAAAAATAACCTTGTTTATAAGGAGAATCTCTGACAGACACGCTTTTTGACTCTTGCTACAGTGGCTTAAGATGTTAGCATCCCCAGCTGTCTGCCTCACCCATCAGCCAGAGGTTACTGCCCCTGCAGCAAGGGCAGCGAAGGAGGTGGCCGCTCCTTGGCTGCTCCATTTCAGGAGGCAGTGTACGCGGCAACCTGCTAATCGAAAGGGGCTGGCGCTGCCGCGCAGGCTGTGAACCGAGCAGCTCAAGCACAAGCGCACGTCCTGCCAGCTCTGCCAGAAGCCAGAGATGGCTGGGCAGACACACGTGAGCAATGACCTTTTATACTGCAAGAACCACCAAGGCACATCGTTCAGAGCCCCAAATGTTAAAGCTTTGCTGTTCCTGCCAGAGCTGGCCGCTTGCACTGTCTGCATGCTCGAGCCAGTACTGAGTCCCAGCTGCCTCTGGAAACAAATGCGACATAACCAGGCAACAATAAAATCATGATAATAAGGGCTCACCTGTGAACTAAGTGGTCACCTGTGAGCTGCTTTGCTTGGGAATATTAGCTCAGGTAGTTTGGCAAGATGATATGGAGAATCCTGTTTCCACTGCCCACAGCGAGTTCATTTAAGTCTAATTTGGACACTGATACATTGTTGTTCAGGCCTACCCTTCTTGCCTTGGCAGGAAGAAAAAGAAACAAGACACAAACAAACAACCCCCCTCCTCCAAGAGAACTAATAATTGTCTTTGCAGAAGAGATTTACTTGCACAGATTAGCAGAGTATGTTTACACAAGTACAGCGATGAAATTCAGATGAAAAAGATACACGAATTAAAGCACTTCATTTTGCATGTCAGAAGAGGATATTGTTGAGGTGAGACAATGTTCTGATTAGAAATCACCTGACCATTTAACATTTTTTTTTAAATATGAGAGGTTTGGTGTCCTGATGCAATGGCAACTGGTTAATTAACATTCTGCCTCTATGCTTTTGTTTTTAGCTTCTCAGCCATATTGCAAGTGCCTTTAGTTGACATCCCTAATCACAGCTGGTTTAATCATTACTGGTAAACAACAAGGAAGGTATCATCCTATAGCTTGCTTTACATCTGCAGTGGGAAAACAAAAATAAAAAACATAGTTTGTGAAGTGTTTTGGAAATAAGCTTTGCTAACACCTGTTTTCATTTCTGTTAGTAGGTATTTGCAGCGTTTTGCTACAGTAGGTAAAAAAGAATATTCTGCTGCAGCAAGTACCCTATCCCACTGAATGCCCTGGATATGCATCTCCATTTGGCACTACAGTATGTAATGCAATGTAGGAAACTACATTACAGGTAGACTACTTTGTCTACCAGAGGCTAAAAGCATTCAGCCAAGGAGATCAGAAATCATCCATTTTCCTTTTACAGGATGAAGAATCAGAGCTAGGGCCTATGAGTTTGACTGACGTGTTTTAGACAACTACATCTACCTGGCATCATTTCAAAGGCATCTATTGGATTATGAGGGTCTAAAAATGACAAATAAGTAGGAAAGTAACCTCTACATTCCTCTACATAACCTCTGCGTTCAGCACCAGGAATGATTGAACTCCTGCATATAGTCTGATGCCAGAAGAGGTCAATCAAATTAAAATTGGCTTCATTCATACTGCCACCTGGGCCACAACCCAGATTCCACTGCTCTGTGTAAATGAGAATCAGGAAAAATGCAATAAAATAGAAACAGAAATGGCACCTTGAAAAACTTGACACTGTGAGATCAACACTCACTACAACTGATGGATCAGAGAAAAACAGACAAACAAAACAACAAAAACCAGTTCCACTACAGATAGTATACCAGGTTATAGGGCAATCTGCATCTCTCTTTTCCCGATCACTTGCAAAGTTATCTGCACTTCCAATCTTAATTGCCTCTAAACACTTTTTCTTCAGTTATTTACACTTCTTGCTATGACCCTTCTAACAACTACTTCTGTGATCTCTAGAGGTCCCTTCCAACCTTAACCATTCTGTGTGATTCTGTGAAAGAGGAATGGAATAAGTCTGGGTTGATTTCTACCCTGGCTCAGTCCTTGTCCTCTGCTGTTGAATTTACACAAGACTGTAAAGTCAAGGGAATTTGCCATATAAATAAAAGCACAGTGATAGAAGGAAGCGATTTCTGGCTCAGAAAGACATAATTAATGAGTAAGCTTCTGATTTCTAGGAAAAACATAACCTGTTCAAGTTGATAATTCACTGTTTCTTCTTCATCTCGAAATACAGACTGAGGCACTATTGCAGGCAGAAGGATTCCTGAGCTTAACAGATACTAGGTGTGAAAACAACACGTGGCAGATATCGCAAATGTAACTTTCTGGATGGAAAGAATTAACATTAATCACTCTTCTTGACTTCTCTGTAATGCCTTATTGAAGTAATGGGGTATGACACTGCCTAACAGCAGTCACTTTTCATTGCCACCAAAAGGGGTCTCAAGTTGAGAAGGACAACAAAGCAAGGCAATAGCAGCTAATAGAAAAAGTTAAAAAAAAAAATCTGACCTTCAGCTACTGCTGTCATTAAATGGGGTTTGAACAGAAGAAAAATGGTCAGTAAATTCAAAGTGACCAAGCCTGACACAAGCAGAGACACAGCTAGTCTGTGCCATTACCTCTGTCTGCCTTTAAAATGATCGCTGGTGTCTGAACTCTTATTTACAACCTCCAGTCTGTTTCATCTGAAGTCACTCAGAGAAGGAGATGGCATTGCCCTCTCTTCACCCCATTCCTTCCCTCCCAAACAGAAGCCTTGATGCCATTAAACTTTCTAATCCTCTGGCAGCCTTTGGTGCCTCACCTCTACCACGGCAATAGTAAGGAGGGGATAATAAATCCTTCCCATGAGTCAACAGCAGAAGAGCTTCCAAAGACTCACCACAAAATTCTGTTCTCATGGAAATGAAAGGCAGATTCAGATCCAATACCTGATCTAGGGAGCTATTAAATTCTGTACAACAAATTGTCACAAGAAGACTAAGGCACAAATGGAGGGCTGTAGCTTCACTCCAGTTACTTCAGCATCTCCTAAGGCAAAAGCAAATGCAGCAGATTATGGTCCTTGCAGTCCTTAGCCATCCACATTTTCCTTCCTTTCTGATTCCTGCCAACTCAGCCTTACTCCTCCCAGGAATCCTGATGCAGTAGCAAACACCATTTCCATGGCCTTTAGTCAAGAAAGGACAAAACAAACCACTTATGAGCACGGGACATCAGCTAAGAGGCATCCAGGGAGACACCAAGCCTTCGCACAAAAGATCCAGCCCAGGGCAATAAATGTTACAGCCAAAAATCTCTCTTCTAAGCTTGATTCCATAAACAAAAGGACCACACATGATCAGCCATCTGAGCAGCCAAAGGATTATCCATGTTCAGAGTAGGCAATGCTGCCTCACAAAGAGCTGAATACGAGGCAGGGGAAGGAGTCAACATCCTCCTCCTCTAAACAGGCTCCCTTTGCAGCTGTTTACTCCAAATCCAACACACAAAATACATCCTCTCTCCCATCTTTCTCTGAGCTTTCTACTCTGGCACCCTTATTTATGTTTAGCAGCTCTAAATCCCATCTGATGGCTGAATCTCAACACCTGCGTGCAGTTTTGCTGCGAGTGGGGCCAGCTCCCCTTCTGGCTCTAGAAGGAGCCCATATGCTCTGTTGCATAGATCTTTCTGCCACTGTTAAAGCTGAATACTACCTTCCAGGACTCCAGATGAGCAGACAGTATGTTGTGACCTGGCCCAGTATATCAACATTATGAATTTCATTCCTACAGATTTCCTAAATGCCAAGATGAGACAGGCAGGTGACAGCAGTGGCCACCTGGACAACCATTGCTCACCAGCCTAAGAAAACTTCACTTGCTTATACAGGTAAGATCCAAAGTGCAGTAGAGCAAATAGGTAGTAAAATTACAGCTTAGGTGAGGCATATGCAGCAGGAGTTGAATGCACCAGGTGTACAGAATCAGTTTTAGTTTGTTTTTCTATAAATATCTCTAATGAGGTTATGTCTGTAACAACAGAACAATCCTAGCTGATAGAGACCCACATGTAAATGTCAGTGGTAATACAACTACAGAGCACTGCTGTAGCAGAGAACAAGTGGATTAACTGCTGCCTAAATGCAATCAGCAGGGAGCTAGAATGATTGTGCTTAAGATTGGGTCTCTAAACATATTGGCAAGTCTTGAGCCTACCCTGTGAAGGCAGCGGGTATTATGCCAATACAGACAAAACAGAGTAATAAGACAGGCTGCACAGGGGAAACTAATCCTACAAGAATGTGCTACTATAGTGTAGACATCAAGTCACTCCTCATTCTATTTCTAATTTCTTCTTTGGTGTCCATCGTCACCTTACCACAGCATGAATGTATTTAGAAGATTGAGTAGTCATACTTGTTATAAGAGATACAAGGCAGAAATAAAGGCAACATGATCCTTAGTGCCAAACAAGACTGTTCCTTACTACAAGCTCTCCTTTCTGCATTTCTTGTCTCAAAGGGAAAAATATATCATATCATATATGATA
Source organism: Crypturellus tataupa (assembly GCA_034781795.1). Classification (NCBI taxonomy): domain Eukaryota; kingdom Metazoa; phylum Chordata; class Aves; order Tinamiformes; family Tinamidae; genus Crypturellus; species Crypturellus tataupa. Next base: position 664,436 of record JAWLRI010000215.1, read on the forward strand.
GGGAAAAATATATCATATTTGTCTACAGCTGCTGAATGAATTAACTGGGCTCCTTGTTTAGAGTCTACATTCAGTCCACTACATCCAAAATAGGCTAAAATGGCCACAAACCCTAGGCATCTCTAAAGCCCATCTCCTTTGAGTAAAATTCCCATGTTGCATTTGCCTTGGCCTGCCCCATCCATCTTCTTACCATCAAATCCACTCTCACCTCTTGTGCTTCCTGCTGTGTCAGTATATTAAGCTCTTCTAACAGGAGAAAAATATATTAAAGGAATAATAGTAATACTGATAACGATAGTCTGAAAAAATACATATTTCTTGCTCCTTCCTCCATATTTCCTCTCATTCGATTAGACTCCCAGCAAGAGCAGCATTAATCACTGGGGCAACAGATAGAAGATAAAGACCAATTTGAATTTTGCTGTGTGTGTTACTGAGTGTGTATGTGTATGTTCAGGCAGCAGGGAGGGCGCAGCAGGATAATCTGTCATTTTGTATATTTATGCTGCTGGAGTCAGGGCTGGTTCTCCATTGTTACTGCAGATTAAAATCATTCATGTCCTTATACATTCATTGGAGGTCATCCTTCAGGAAAAAAGAAAAACGACAAGTATTGTGACTGAGTTAAATTCAACGTATTTGTGCAAGTTTCTGCATATGGCCTGGGCACTGGAGGTATTGCCAAGATTTTAATGTTAGACAGTTTTTTTTCTTCCTTACCTAGTAGACAGATTTTTTCTTCCTTACCTAGCCTGACACTTGGCACATAAAAATGAGCTTTCCTATTCTGACACAGTTGCTGCAACAGAACCGTTGGAGGGAGAAGTGCTTTTCATGACAGTCCAGATGAACCTGTCTTTGAACTGCTTCCACCGTGCCTCAGAGCTCCCTGAAACTGCTCTGTGGAAACGAGTCTCTGCTAGCTTGGCAAAAATGACTCCTCTCTCCCTTAGGTAAGATGGAGTGAGGTACAAAGCAGGGGTTCAAAACTAGCACAGGAAACGGTTACTAAGCCATGTGGGTAGGAGTTGATACCTCCTCTTCAAGCCTTTATCTATACAAAATATAGCTGCTAAAAGAGCATTCTACCATCTCCAGCTAGGTCATTCTCCATCTTTAAAATCTGCTCTTGCTTTCACCTCTCTTACTATGTTAATTCGTGCTTCTCATTTTCTAGAGTTTATTTATTTGTCTGCACCTCAGTATTCATCCTTGTTCTTTCTCCTTTTACGCATTTAGTAGTTTGATCATTCCTAACTTTTCCTCTTTCTACTCTCTGGTTCATGCCTCCTAACAAACTGCTGGTATGCCTGAAAGTGTTCCTTACGTTACCACATAACTCTTCACAATCCAATGCCTTGAAGCCCACACAATCTGTGACGCAGCAAAGCATTCAGTACAGCACCAGGAGAAAGCTCCCAATGCAGTCCTGAGGGAAAAGAGCCCCTTCATGGGTCTCTCTAAGTATGAAGAGCCAACAGACCAAATTTGCTCCAAAAACACACTACCAGAAAGCCCTGGGGAAACATCTGCATCCCATATGATACAGAGGGAACTGGAATCCATGTCCTCAGCCCTCTGGCTTTATTTTTTTCTGTTTTAAATAATTTTGTAATCAAAATGAACAACATCCCGTGTATTCACACGCCATCTAAGGAAGGAGAGAAAGGATTGGTGGCTGTGTAGTCTACCTTACTAATTGCTTCTTCTAAAAGTTTAACTTTGACAGACTCGTCTTGCAAATCAATGACAACTCATTCCATAGGTGAAAACAAAACTAGCAGAAACCCTTCTGTTTCTGCTACGCAAAACCCTAGGCATTAATTAGGTGGTTTCAGAAAGTGGGTCTGTCACAACAGCTAGAATGTGTTTCTACTTTCTGCACATTCATCTAAATATGAGCTAGGAAAGGTAAGAGGCACATTCTCACCTCTTAGGCAGTCTTGTCAAAAACAAACAAACAACAAATCACCAAAAAAGGAAATATATACTCTGGAAGTCTTCTGGCAATGTATATAGCTTCTAGGCATTTCTCTGAAGTGTATAAATGGTTACATGCTGTAATGAAACTTGATCCAATCCCCCAACTATATTTCATCTTTAACCATTGATTCTACTCCATTTATTTCTAAACAGCTGTTTTTTTTTCTAGCATTGGTTCTCTTCATTTATATTGTCACTGTACAACCACCCTAGAACAACACACCTTTCCTCTCCTTTCATTTGGCTTGTGATCAAATGTGTGGTCATATGCAGTAGCTTTAGTTCCTGAGTACCATATTAATCAGATTTTGAAAAGTCTTCCATGTGACCTACCAGAATCCACTGACAGGCTAAATGACATGTCTAAATACAGAGACAGATATTGTGCCTTGAAAGAAAATACATATTGATGTCATTTAGGGTACTCTCTGGGAAATGTATGCCTGCCTGTCTGCAGAAGGTAGGTATCGGTTTACTGCAGCTGTTATAGATTCTTATCATTTTATTACAGAAAACAGTGTGCTTTTTCAGTCCCCAAAAAACAAGAAAATATTTCAAAGTTTTTGCTTGGGATAAAAAAAATCTTATCAGAAAAATTCTAGGAAAGTGCTGAAAGATTTAGACCAGCTCTCTCTTCATATGCCAGTGCAAGCATTCATTCCAAACTTCACAGTAGAACAGAATTAGCTACACATGGGAGAAGTACTATCAGATACGCTGCTGACAATCCCAAATGATTGTTCAGATCTGCAAATGAAAGACAAGGCAAGCTCAGGCCTTGTAGAGATGAATCAGTCTGACTCAGGCCTTCTGTAAACTGTTAGTTTGAAGAAAATTAAAAAAATGTGGATTTCAGTAAAATATAGTTGTAAGTGACTGAAGTGACTTGGTTTTACTATACGATGGCAGACAATCCCAAAGACTGAGTGTAAGCTATTTATTAAGAAATTATCCTCTGCATCAACCTGTGGTACCCCAGGTTTGCGCACACACACATTCAGTCATTAAATCATCGGAGTAGTCTCCCTTGGAGCTGACAATGGTTGTTCAATCAAGTGTTCAAATATCACTGGTGATAATAGCAAGAAGTGACTGTGCACACCAGCCTATGTATGAGCTGCTTTACAAGTATAATGTTCTGTATTACTGTAATTGTGCATAGTTCAATGTCAGTACTTGTCAGTATTTGGAAGGATAGACCGCTCAGCAAAATTAAAGTAAAATCATATTCTCTTTTTGAATTAATATTGAAATTAGGGTTCTCTATGGCACTTCCAGGATTTCAGAACATCTAACTTCTGCAGAAAGTGAATGAAGGCATGAAAAAATAGGATGATATTTTAGATTACGTGAACATGATTGTTAATCTGAGCATCCTGGTCAGAACATCCCTAACTGTAATTCACCCCCCCATATTTGATATTCATTTAAAGTATGGAGACTAATTTTACTCTCTCCCCCTGCCAGAACATATAAGATGCCTCTATTTTCAGCTACGTAGGTGTTACATTCTATGCCCCAAATCCTTTATTTCAACTGCTACACATTTGTGAAGTATTTAGAGTTTATTTGGTATTATTGAAGCAAACACTCTGTAATCTACATGGAACAGTAGTTTCCATGTAATTTTTCTTGTTCACATTTGGATTCCTGCTCCCATTATCTGCCTTCCTTCTCTGCCCAAACCAGGTGAGCAACTAATTATTGCACCTCTGACAGAGATGTGAGCTTAAGTAAGGAAACTCCATTTTGTGGACTACACTGCGGTTATGCAACAACTCCATTACTTCACTCAAGAGGAATGGAGGTCAGGAGAAAACTCTACTTGAAAGTACTGTTTCTGGCTTTGTTCTCTTAAGAACAAAAACAAAAAACCAAGAACTTGAGGAAAAAAAGCAGGAAAGGAGGGATGAAAGCCAGAATGCATAATTCTCAGCAGTACCAACTGGTCCGTGAAGCCAGTCTTTAAAGCAAGGACTCAAGAAAACTACTAAAGTATTTTTTTTTTTTTTGCTTTGCAGTCTTGGGATGGAAAAGTTGCTAGTGACTTACAAGAAGAAAAAGCAAATTAAAGGCCAATTTCCCCCTCCCCTCCCCAATTATTATGTATAAGTGTAAAAGAAAGTACCTAGGCAAAACCAAGGGTGAGACATTGTATTTGTCTTAGCAGACAGTGAAAGTCTAATTAGACTGACAAATCTTCTGTGCTGTTCTGCTTTGTAAGATACATGATAAGAAAAGCTCTAGCCTGGAGCTGCACATTATGGAAAGACATTAATCAAGATTATTGGAGCCTCAATCTAAAACACGTTTATACAAAGCTGGAGAGCCTAATGGTTAAAGGTTGACAATCTTATTCTGAGCCATACCAATAGACCGTCTACTCAGATAATGGGCAAATCTCTTTTTCTATTCTTTGGAGAACACTCAGCATATTATATATCATACACTGTCACTCAATGGCTCTAAGATCATCTCTGAAAACATCTACAAGCAATTTATTCTTTTAGCCTCCAAGGTACTGTTTGAAAAGTTCAGCAAGAGTCATTATCCCCATCTGAAGATCAAGAAATTGAGAAATCAAGAAATGTTTGGATCTGTAGCAGAGCACACATTTCTGATTCCTCTTAGAAAGTGTAAGAGATCAGAAGTCAATCTGTCTTGATCCCTTTTCCACCGAAAACTGTCCATCGTTGCCATTTCAGGACCTCAGCGTGAGGCAGACACATTGGGGGCCTGCCCTAGGTCGGTGGAGGCTTATCAGCAGACGAGCAGATTTGCTCTGGGTCCAGGCACCAACTCAAATAATCTCTTGGCTCTACTGAACTGAAGGTGTTTGGAGTGGAACAAGCCTGTTCAGGCCTTTCTAGGCTAGCTTTATTCCATAATTAACTTCAAAGATATTGTTACACGAATCATTTCAAAATAGAGTAACTGTAGCTGGAAGTTGGGCAGAGGATGCCAACTGACAGCATATAGAGAAAGTCTCCCTATGAACTTTGAGCTGAATAAATTCTGGGCATATAAACAGCTGACTTAGAAGCAAAAGCCAGGAGAAAGAATATCACTTAAACACACATTTCCATAGAAGCCTCCCAAACTGGAAACAGTTCAACTATTTCTCTACAAAAGCATTTGAAAATAGGCAATACAAGCAGGTGCGATCCTAGTATCTTTAACAAACAAAACAAAAAAATCTAATTACAAACAACCCTGTCAGAAACATGGCAGCCCTGCCAGAATATTGACCTGAGACAGCCTTGTGTCTCCTACCTAACAGCAGTCTGCACGGCATGCCGTTTTACCATAAGCAAGAGTTAGCAGCTTGCTGTTGTGGCCTCTGCAGGGCAAGTTGGCAAAGCAAATTCCCAGAGAGGATATTATTATTACAGGAAGGTCTGGTGTGTCGGGGCCAAGAGGTTGACAACAGTAATTTAATACAACACATGTCACTTTTGAACAGGCCTTTGAACAGAACAAAACCGGCTGTGCAAAAGTCAAATGAGCATTTGTGCCCAGAGACAGCAGAGCAAAAGCACTGCTTCAAACTCACCAAAACAAACAAGAAATGAAATTCCTTTTCTCACTCTGATTTTCAGTTAGGAGAAAAAGGTTAGCTGCTGTCCTGTTCCTTCAAGGCCCCTTTGAAGGATATTTGAATCACAGACACATTCCTGTCACAGATTTAACTACCATGACATATGGTATCAACTGTATCAACTGTTTCTCACTCAAATCTTGCCTGTCCTTCATGGACCTGAGTTTCACTGCCTTACAGAAATGGTATTACAAGTTCTAAGGCATAATGAAGTTATAGACATTTTAAATGCTAATATAATTGTCATGTGATATTTCAGTTATATTCTGTTGTCATTTTGCTTTGTTTTCGTTGTTTGTCCAAAACAATATTCTGTTTTGTGGACTCTGACAAATTGGAAAACATGTCACTGGTCAGTGCATATAGACAGTGTATTTCTAAAGCACTTCAATTTGCCAGTTTTTCTGTGTAGCAGTGCCAGGCACAGTAATGGCAGGAGGTATCTTGCTGTGTGTTTTAGAAACAGAAGACAACTTTGCAGTTACCATCTAAGTCTGCAGTTACTGACGAACGACATGTAAATCCTACTGGAATTCCCATTTTTTTATCACTTTCAGATGACAGAGCTGAAATTCTACACAAGTTTTATATTCATTCTGAGAAGGAGGAGTTTTAATTACTTACATATGAAAATGAGTAATACAAAATAGGACAGATATTGCTAACAATAATAGTTCACTATCTATCCTGATTTTTGCTATAATGCATTAGACGTTCACTTGTATTTGCATCATGTTTGATACTTCTATGATGGACCAGAACCCTTCTGTGCTAAGTACTGTACACAAGTAAAATAAAGAGTACATTCTCATCTCAAGGAGAAAACAATATAAGTATAAAACAAGATACCATAGATGGATATAGACAGGTGGAGAATAGGAAAAGAAAAATATAGGACAATGTTAATCAGCTCAGTAAACGGCTGCATGAGAACATCAATCTAACCACTGACAATTTTTTGCATGCATCATGATTAAAGCAGCCTTTCAGAGAAATCAGAAGAATAATGTGTTATTAACTTGTGGATGGCAAAAGGAAGCAAAAAAGATTCTCATGATCAGATCTAGCAAGTGAGCCAAAAATGTTTGAATCATGTTGATGTGGAGGCAACAGAGTAGACTGTGAAGGCCTAGAAAGTGAAGAATGTTTATTTCTGAGAAGAGAAAGATGAACAAGGTAATAACCAACTGTATTTGTACTTGCACATAGCCTTAGGTGGCTATATTTTATGTTCCCCAAAGAGTAAACCTGTTTTATTAGATTTTTCCACCCCTCAGATCTAAAATTTTAAGCAAGCTTGACAATGGCAATGTCAAAGACAAGTAAAATAAAATAACCATCAGGCATCTGAAAACCACAGCTGAACGTACTGCCCAAATGGAAAAGGACAATTTCTTTTCACGTTCACTGGACAAATAATACCAACTTAAGCTAACAAAATCAAATTCTGGCAAGAGTAAGGAAGAAAGACCCTGTGTCATGACAGCACGAATATGGCCGGATTTTGAAATGCAGAAAGTTGTAATGGAGGTAAATATTGACTTTTATCTTTCTTTCAGTGGGTAGCATAAAGTGTCAAGAGTTATTGCTTTAATATCAGCTGAGATGAGGCCATCTGTTGTGGTGCATGTGTATCCAGGAACTCATTGCACTAACCATGTTTTTAGAGGCACTTTGACACTTTATTAAATCTTCTCAATGCTCTTTCAGCACACAGTGGTCTCTACGGGCCCAGTGACCTGCAACAGTGCTCCGACAGGGAGCTTTCTTGAAGAGCTCCTTTTCAAGGAAGGTTGGGTGATTTTCTACCTTCTCCCAGCCCACAAAGGCCCAGAGCTGCTCTCTGTTACACTGCTGCCCTTGTAAATTGTAGCAAATCTCCAGCGAACAGCAGTAATGAGACCAGGATATGGACCACATACTTTAGTCTTTTATAGATGAAATCACATCAAGATTTTCTCTAAAATTAGAGCTAGACACTGAGAAGAAGGAAGAGTAATTTCTTCACAATTTAAGACAATCAGTGACCAAAACTGGGGTAATTTCCCATTATCCACCTGCGATTTTATAAGTCAATGGGATCCTGGGGTGCATTAAGAGGAGCGTCTCCAGCAGGTCGAGGGAGGTGATCCTGCCCCTCTACTCAGCCC
>JAWLRI010000215.1:672269-682594 GCA_034781795.1 Crypturellus tataupa
TGTGCAGGGGGGTTGGACTAGATGACCTCTAGAGGTCCCTTCCAACCTTAGGCATTCTATGATTCTGTGATTCTATGCATTGGGTGTTTGAGGCTAATAACTCAATTAATCGCAACTGGGTTTGTAAAATGCAAAAGGTGTTGGCATTGGGCAATGCTAAACCTTAGTTTGGGATTAATTACTTCTAATACAAATAGTTATAATTCCACTGCAGCAAGAGTTAAGAACATTTTTATGATGCCGCATCCTAAATGACTAAGAATAAAAAGACTGACCATCACAATCAGTTATGGCTGAAACTTTCTGAAGCAGTTAGAAGGTAGGCATATGACTGCATGGCTCCAGTTTTCCAACGTCTTTAATTTCATTAAGCTCATTTATCCCATACGGCAGAGAATGTTTTGAGGAAGCAGATGGAATCATTTAAACATCTGATCTAATTAGACAACAATATACCTTTCTTGGAGGGGTTCGAAGAAGGCACACTCCCCGATTAATAATCATCAGTCAGTATACACAGGTAGCAGTGAGAGTAGGTTGATTTCTAACTGATGAGGTTCCGATGTAAACAAAATTTTTAAAACAGATCTTTTATTCCAGCTGTTAACACAATAGGCTTGTAAAACAAATAACTTCAAAAATCTAATCTGCTGATTTTACTTCAAAATTGGTTATTTACTGTATTGCTTTCTCTGTACACATCAGAAAAGCCAATTTAAACTGCTTATTTCTAATCAATTCCATATTCTGGCTGCTACACAAGTGTTTCCAAAACCAATGTATTTCACTGTATTTTTAGTCTGAAAGCACTACACTGGCACAATTAAACCAAAACATATGTAATTTCTGTTTTCTTTTTCCAGAAATTATTTTTATAAAAGCTGTTTTTCCAACAGCTATATGTTGGAAAACCTACACTTTGCAGGAAGCTAATCTTGACAGTGTTCTTTTAAAATTATCTAAGGGAAGGCTGTAAAAAAAGAATGGCTCACCCTGAAAGCAACGCTCCATTGCTTTTCTTCCTATTACAAGCTTCCCTATTGCAGCAGTATATACTATCACAATAAATAGCCATACACCCACCCCCCATAAGGCTTTGAAACTCTCTTAGTAATACATTTCCCCACATATTCAACTGTGGAAACATGGTTAAAAATACGTTCTCATTCACACTGATACAACCTTACTTATTTAAATGGGGGGTAGCTCTAGAACAAGCGCAAAAGTTGTCCCATTGCTATGTAAGCATATACTAATAATTTATTCAGTTCTGTTTGTTCACCAGCATAAGAGGACAACAAATTCCATGGTGACTCATCCTACACAACATTATTAATGTCAAGAGTGACATGTAGCTTCACTCAGAGAAGCTGGCCCCAGGCTTCGGTGAGCTGCAAAACAGACAGTAAGAAAGAACTGATGGAAATGCAAAAATCAATTGACTTACCTGGATGCTGGGTGGTGAACGATTTTTTCGGGTTGTAGTGGTGGCCATTGTGGTCGTGGTTTCCATGACAGTAGTAGACATTTCTGGTGGCATGGAGGTCGTGGGTGTTGTTCCCAAAATGGATGGGACTTCCCCAACAAGTCGGACGCTTCCATTGATTTTAATGTTGGGGTTGTTCTCTGCTGCCATGTTCAGCACCTTCAAGCCATTGTAATAGAGCCCGGAGAGTTGGCCTTGGAAGAGACGCCCTCTGTCCTTGCCTCCTATGGCTATTTGCGCCTGGGTGTTGAAGATCGTTAACTGTCGTCCTAGTGAAGGATGGGGGGTGAATAACATTATTGCCAGACATTTCCTTTGCTTTTCATCTTACATTGAGTCCTGGCCAGAATGGATGGATAACAAAGAAGCAGATTGACTCTTTGTGGTATTTAGGAAGACTGCAGAATGGAAATACAATATTCAAATATCCTGCCCCAAATTTATTAACAACAAAGTTTAGCCAGAAAGCAAAACCACCTAAATCTGAACCCTACACTTTCACATCCACTCACACATCAAAACTTTGGAGATGCTTTGATTAGTCAGAAATATGAATCCACACTTTCACATTTGGACCCCTTTTAAACCTCCAGATAAGGCTTTAATATGTGGCTATTTTTCTACTATCAATTCAGATAACTCTACCTGTCAAGTTTTTGCCCATAGGAAAACCTTCTCTGCCGACTGGTCAAAGGAAGGGATTAACTTGTAAAGCCACTTTTAATAATGTAAAGGTGTTAAAGGGTGGCTTGAAGACAGTAAACATCAAAAAAAATTCTAAGGATACATGGGTTGTGCAGGAAACTTAAAGCATAATCTTCAGCCTTGAAATTTTGTGTTATGGTCACAAATCTAAAACCCCAAAACTTCAAATACAAACATTTGTGATATCTCTGAAAGAGCAAAGTTCTTGAAACAGTGAAGAAAACACAGTGCTTCAGATGATTAACCCTGCAGGGCGCTTCCATGTGAATCCCCGCTCACAGGCAGTGAAACTGAAGTGGAGGCAGGTTAAGCAAGGTCACACAAGATGTGTTAGGAGTGGACTTACAAGTGTAATAAGGAAACATATTTTTTTGAAAAAAAAAAAAAAAACCCTTTTAACAGCTGCCTATTCACCTAGTTTCGTGGCCACTGAAATCACATTCTGTGTAGACATCTCCATAATACTGCTCATGTCCAAGGCTGCACTGACTACCCTAAAAAATAAATTGCAAATGCAGTGCCTATTATTTCACAGTTCCCCTGAGGATTAGGGGAATACCATCTGCAATATTTTGAATTAACAGACAACCAGACAGGCCAGAGCTCAGAATGGTGATCAAAGCAGCATCAAGTCAACTATAATTCAAACACCTAACTCTTCTCCCATTTTTATGAAACTTCCACTGCATGTCCCCTTCCCCGTCCCTCTTCCCAGTGGTAAGTCAACCCTTCTTCTCTCTAGTCCACCTTGATGAAAGGGTGCAAACTGCTACCATGTAGTAGAACACAGTCTATAACACAGTGCTCACTCCGGCATGGCTGGTGGTTAAAGTAGATCAAAATACAAGGGGGAGCTCACCAATTTTAGTGGTCGTCGTGACGGGTCTCGAAGTCAAGTGGTGATGCGGTGTTGCATCATCTTATGGTGACAGGATGGACCATGGGGAAGAGAATGGGGACAAGAGAAGAAATGTATCTGAAAGGAGTTCCTGTCCCCAAAGAGGGCCCTAACTAGCTAAACAAAAGTATACGGAGAGGTATGTAGAATGTATGGAGACGTAGAGGTGGGCTGCACATCCCTTGTGCTCCTCACCCACAAATTTGTAAATGAAACACTAGGACTTGATTAGGGTGAAAGAACTGCACTGATGAAGAAATGAGAAATAAAAATGGAGTGTAGAGTTTCCTTCCCCTGGAAAGCGTTGACACACCTGTTGCAATTTGTTGCATCTCAGGAGGTTTTAAAATTGCCAGACGCAACTTATGGCTATTAAAACATCAACAAACATGCACTGAAGCCAAACAACTCCAGCATGTAAGATCAGTTTCTTCTCTTGCCTCTGAGGAAAATGGGATCCAGCAGCAATTGAGGTCAAAATCTTCAGTCTTCTCAGCTCAGTTTCTCTTTTCTTTCTCCTGAGAGCTAGAGTAAGTGGCACTGTACACTCTGGAAGGCTAAATTCTTGTTACATTTTATGTCCTCAGAGTTTCCTTTTCTTCCTTATAGCTCTGCACTGTCAGAGTTTTAGATTCTCCAATGGATACATTGTTAGGTTTTTCCTACATCATTTTTCCTTCCTGCATTCCCCCAACCTGCACTCCATAGTCTCCATTTTCTTCCATATGCTTTCCTCCTTACCTAGACATTTCACCTCCCTCCTTCCTACCTCACTAAGGATGGAGGACCAAAAGCTGGAGGCGAGATGAATAGGGAGTCCAGAGCTGTTTGACTAATCTTGAGATCTTTTCCTTGGAAAAGAAGGAAAGGCATTGACTGTCAAAGCTTTCATTCCTTCCTCCCTCCCCTTCAATTCATACCATCTCTTTTTTCATCTTTTACTAAAGGGTGAGGGAGAGGGGAAGGGAGACTGAGGGTGGGAGGGTGGGTGATGGGGAGGAAGAAATTTTGTAGCTCAAGCCAGCCAAGCTCCCCAAGACAGATGAGGAGAGGGATTCCTCTCCTTTCACTGGGGGATCATGACACTCCTCAGGATGACAATCACTCTAAACCAAGCTCACAGAACACTTTCAGATAGTTCTGGCATATCTGTTGCTTTCCTATTTTGGATGAGTTAGTGTTTTAAGGTTGAAACAAACATTGTTTCTCCTTATCTGTGCCTCCCTCTGCATCCTTGAACACTCAAATAAATATGTAAACAAGAAAGATGACCCCACTCCAATAGGAAAGGAACTTTGGGAGCTCTGGAGTCTTCCTTATTGTTTAAATAACGAGGTCCTCCAGTTCGTGACAATTCATGCACTGCACTATGCAGTTAATGCTGGAGACAGCACTGGTGCTAGAACTGCATTTGCTAAAAGAACAATCACTTGTTGCAGCTATCTATGACTTGTCATTTTTCACTCATAACTCTACCATTAGGTATGTGTACATGAGCAAATACAGCAGGGAAATGGATATGAAATGAGACAAAATTGTTGAGAGGATATACACATAATTCTTTCACTGTACATGTCTTCTAATCGCTGTTGTAATACTATGAATCTGCAACTTTGTTTCCCCTAAGTTAAATTTATTTGGCCACTGAATTTTACTGAGGAACAGCTTACAGATGTAAATTCTACTGGATGTGGAAGGGTTGAAGACTTATGGTCCTTCTTTTCCACAGAGGAATTTTCCTACTGATATCTTAGTGTCTTACTAGAGAAAAAAATATATATATTATATATATATTTTAAACTTCCCAGTTAGGTAGTTTTGCATAGCTGGAGGCCTCAACTCTTAGTTTGCTCTCTCATTGACTTTTTAATTTCAAAAACAGAATAACTTTTAAATGTAATCTTAGCAAAGTGTAATTTTCTCTTAATACTAGGAGAGACTTTAAGCCTGATTTTACAAATCTTAATGTACATTAATACTTCCTGCTTCAAAAAGTACACTCACTCACATCAATGAGACTTCTCATGTAAGAGATTTCTGAGGATCAGCCTGATGAGATGCTTTTGAGTCTTTACCAGTTCATCCCATTGCAGAATATCTAATATTTGTCCATTGCCAGGTATATTCTGCTAATGAAATCTACTGCTAGGACTGTTAAAGTTGAATAGTTTAGGAGCAACACTCCTTTATTTACTCACATATATAATTTCAATGAAGTAATGTTTGATGTTTTGCTACTTATATAATTCAAGTTTTCAAATCTGAGCTCTTCTTAACAAATATTTTAAATCCATTTATAAAAATAAAAATTAAGAAATTAAATAATAATCATGCTGCTTCAGAACAATGTTGCACTGCATCTGTTTGCTAAGAATGAACTATTTCATTGTTATGAATTATGTAATAATGGTACCACAGGAATATCAAATCTATGGCACTCAAGATTGCCAATCTGAAAGTATTTAACCTTACTTCAAGGTTGGTTATGAACTCAAGCCATGAATTCGTATGTGGAATACAGCTATTCTATATACTGTCTTTTTGATGGATCTATCTGTTCCTCCATCCATCAGTTCATCTTGTCCCATTTTGATAGTGAACTACCTTTTCACTCATCAACTTTACAAGGGCTTCTGACAGAAGGTTTCCATGATACATTAGGTGTTGGATGGATGACCAGATGGATGACTGAGTAGGTGAATGGCCTAGGTAATTTCTTTTTCCCTTTGAGTGGTACCTAAGCTGTTGAAAAGCTCTATTTCGGAGTGAAAAAGCAAAGCTATATTGCCTCTGGCGTTGCACTGCATGATGTCATTCCATAACATAAACTGTGAAGTCTGAGTTTCCTTTCACTTAGTAAAAATATGTCTATATCCTTTGAGTATAGAAGCATACAGCACTCAGAGTGCCTGAGCTGTCTGTTTTAGATCCCACCGCATGTGTGATTGTCTTTTAACAAAGCATCAATATCCATAGACAGCAAACTTCAGTTCAAAACTTCAGGATAGCTTACAAATGAAAGTGCATTGGCATGCTTATAAGCTCAAACCTGGAGAAGCAGTGACATAAGATGAAAGACTCAGTGGAAAACCGAAAAGGAAATAAATCCCCGAAAGACAAAACAGAGGTGGGTTTCTCAAGCACATAAGTTGCATCAAGGAATTAGACATGCATCTGTTTTAACAAAAGTGAGGCAGTTGTTGTCTTTAGTGTTAAAGGGACTTTATAAATTCAAACTTACCAAAATTATCCACTTTTTAATGTTAGTCCTTATTTATTTATTTTAATTGGCTTTGCAAATTAACAGGGCAGCCCACTGAGACTCTACAAGCATTTTCTGCATTTTAGTATCCATTTACCAGTTAGTTGAAATAAAATATTCTATACAAGTATGGCAGAAAAAATACATATTTGTTTTAAGAAAATATTTCTTAGTTTCACAAATATTTTTGCTTTAGTAATGGACACTTCACAAAGATAGTCCAAATTCAGTAAGTGGGCAATGCTGTCAGCAATCACTTAAGTCAATGAGTACAGCGTGATGTCAGATCTCATCCTTCCTATTAAAATAGTTAGCCACATTCTTCTAAACCAATTGGCTCAATTAATTTGCTAATGTAGTTGAGGATAAGAAATTTGAAACAGAATCTAAACGGTATTTTGCCAGTCTTACAGCACATTGATTTTCCTTCTTGGAATATCTGGTAACACCCTTATAACCAAGTCAACACAGAAAATGCAACATCGGAGTTCAGTGGTCACTCCCTTTTAACAGCAGTACTTTCTTCAAAGGAAACCAGAGAAGATTGTGTTCTGCTTTTCCTAAACTTCAAGGCAAGGAATCTTTCGCAGAGATTTCTTTTAAATATTACATTTAGGCTAGAGGAATGACATCTTTCTGTCTTACTCTTCACTGTACCACCAAAAGCCTGGTCTAAATCCCGCTGAAATCAGAGTTACTCTTTTGCCTTCATCGGGATTTCGCATAGGCTTTACATCCAAGACATTTTTCTCCAGATTCCTGATATAGAAACAACTCTCTTCTGACACAGGTCCCATTTTAGCAGATCACTGAAGCACTTGCATAATTCTCACTCAAGTCAGCTGGATTTAAACATGTTTCTAATTTTTTGCTGAACTGAGGACAATTACTCCAGGCAAGCCCAAAAAAATTAATAGTGCTGCCTGAGACTAACTTAGGGAACAAGTTGATCCACAACTTAGAATTTAATATAATTTAGCAGTAATATTGTACTCAAGAAATGAATTGTATCAGAACAATTATCTTTCTCTGTCTCCTCTTCTATTGTTTAAATGTTAAAAAATGTTTTCCTTAGAACATTTTTTAAAATTGTTTAATTATGTTAACTTAATTAGGAAACACATAGCCATAATGGCCAATCACAGTAACGAGAAAAAAAGAAACTTAGAGGAAGTGGTTTAATAAGCAGGTTTAAAAAAAATTGGAAAAAAGAAAAACAACCTTGAAAGTAAAAATATAAATGTATTTTTAAAACAAATCAAAACAGGAAGATCATGCAGTGGTAATATTGCCATAATACATGTTTTTGCTCTTGTCATTTCTTCCTTTTTTTTTTAATGGCTCCTGAATTTTTGCTTGTTTGTTTGTCATTACTATGATAGCAAGTTTACAATTTTGTCCCTTTAACTGCATTTTAATAGCAATGTATTATAGCATGATTTATCAACATATGGCAGGTGGAAGCTGACACAAATTATAATGAAAATTAAAACAGTCATTTATGCAGCAGGCGATTATCATTTAAGAAACATTTATTTGCAGGCTTTAAAAATGAGGGTTTAGAATCAAATGGGTTTAAAATGAAAGTTTTAATGACTGTTACCTTTTTCCTGCAGCCACTCCTCTACAGGCCGGTTATATTTGAAGGGGATTTTCTGTTTTACCATTTGGAACCGTTCACTATCAGTGTTGCCTTTAAAGTTTAAAAAACAGCTTAAAAACAATCTGAAAAGTCAATGAAATAGTTAAAACATCCTAGATTTTTATGACCTTATTTAGCTATAAATAAATGATTGTGTGTGTGCACGCAAATATATATGAAAAGAGAGAGATTTATCTTTAGAAAGGTGGAGAATAGTTATGCACCCAATTGTCTGAGATTCTGGAAGGTCAAAGAAGTTAAATTAAAAAGACATTTCTTTCTTTTTTTCTTTTTTTTTTTTTTTTACCCTCTAAGCATTTGTTTACTCAGACTGGTTAAAAGCCATGTATAATTTGTCTGGGATATGAGATCTTGGGTTAAGTCTGTGACATGAATTAAAATATTCTGAATTAAAATATTCTGATCAGACACCAGATCTGATGGCAACAGAGACATAGAACAGTGTGGCAATTGCACAAATAAACAGACAGTAGTAGTTTGATAAACTTTTGGTGATAGAAGATACATATGTAGTACAAGAAACCCATTGAATAAAAATAAAGAAAAAGAATGGAAGAAATTGTAAGCATCTGATGCTGAAGGGATGTGATAAAAATTTTAAAAAACTCTAGGAGTGCAAAGATAGAAAAACATGGAAAAGAAAATTTAAAAGGAGAAAGAGCTGTTAATTAAAGATAAGGCAGGCTTGTGTTTGGTTACCAAAGTCTTGGGCCTATTGCCCGAGGAACGCAGAAGCTTAGAATCAATTTAAAGAGAAGCAAAACTGGGCCCAAAAGGTCAATTCTGGCAAGTGCAGCTCAATTGTTCCACGTAAATGGATAACAGAACTACCTAGAAAGGGCAATTTGGAAAAAGGCGCCTATCACTCACATAGTACAGAATATGTATGGGAATAGGATTTCTACACACTCTGTCCACATCTCCTGAACACTGAAGCCATTCAAATGCCAACCAGATGTGCTGGGCCAGCCTCTGGTAGAAAAAGGCACCTCAGCTAGACGGTGTTCAAAATGATTGCACCGTGTCATGGTTATGCTTTTGTTTCCTTCAACTATAATCACTTTCTAATTCATTCTAGCCTTTATATTACTTTTATAAAAACTCTTCAGTCAGATAGACGCGAAGAGTGTATGTTTAAAAAAACATTACATAATATTATAACAAACTAAAGTAGCCACTAACTTACTGAAGGAATTCTACCATAAACAGAAGTCCTTTAAATCAGTAGTGCTCCGATACGTTCTTCAAATAAATGGCTGTTGAAGAGTCAGCAACTTCTCAGCATGATTTGCCATGCTGCCTTTAAAACCTCACATTTCAGTAAGTTAATGTGTCTTCATATTTATTTGACTTTCTTAAAACTGATGCAGGAAACTTTACTTCAATGTAAATACACATCAAGGAAAAATATATATATGATTAATAGCTGGCAGGGTGCTCCACCCAGTCAAGAGCAGGCACTTCTATAATGCAAGCAATGCCACTGGTAAATATCATGTGCTTGGTAATATTTACTGTGAGATTATTGCTCAGAAATGCAGCCAGCCTGCACAGAGCACCTGCTGCCGACAGCTATCCTCTCTAGGATCATCCTGTTACTTCTGACCTTCTGGAACACTCAGGAGAGACTATTGTGATAGACTGGCAATAATCTCATATGGACTCACATTTAATGCAGCACAGACCAGTTCTTAAAGGGTATTTGTAGAACTCGTTTCTTTAAATTCAAATGTAAGGCAAATAACAATTAATATCCCTAATAGTTAATATCTCCAATTCAGACCAGGAACATTCATAAGCCCTGCTGGGGCCATGGGCAAAACAAATCCATCCTGGAAAACTGGTATTTTCTATTATAGAAAGATCGAATCAAGCACTAGCTGACACATACCAATGCAGCACTTTCTCTGTCCCAGCTTCAGATGCCTGCCACCTACAATTGATTACGCTGATAAACTAGAAGGATAAGATAAAGTATCTGAAATTTGATGCATTGTCAGTCATGGATCAAACAACATTAAACAATGTACTGTGGTGGCTTGGAGTCACTCAAAGACATTAAGTTACCCATGAACACATTCCCAGCTCTCATCATTCATATCAGCACCAACATGAAGTTCAGAAAGTCAGTTCTGTCTTCTGTGAACACAGATTCCTAACCCTTAAACACGAACCATGCTCAGTATAGAATCTGAGAAAATAGTTGATAAAGGAGAGTTCAGGTAATGCAGACCGAAAAAAAAAAAAAAAAAAAAAAAAAAAAAAAAAAAAAAAAAAAAAAAAAAAAAAAAAAAAAAAAAAAAAAAAAAAA
>JAWLRI010000215.1:682694-751352 GCA_034781795.1 Crypturellus tataupa
GGTAATGAACACCGAAAAAAAAAAAAAAAAAAAAAAAAAAAAGATACAGCTAAAGAGACAGAAATACCATCAGAACAAGTGTGTTTGGTCTTTCTATTAATAAACAACTGATGACTAATGTGGGCAGAAGTCATTTGAATCATGCAGGTCAGTTGCTCTTATGCTAACAGATAAGTTCCTTTTCTGAATTCTGTTAGTATCTTCCTTTTCGAGGATACTCAAAAAGGACACCAGGACAGAGAAAGAGATTTCCTGGTATGGGAAGAAGAGAAACAGAAGAAATTAACTCAGACTTGTCATGAAAATAATTTATTTCTTCTGACCAATTAGCAGGGCATTCTGCTTATCCATTCAGCCTTCTCTCAACACCCAGTCTCTCCTTCACCTAATCAGCTAATGCTTCCTAATCAGGAAATGCATCCACAGGAATCATTCATTTGCCTTAGAATATTTTTGGTTTGCTGCAGCATGGGTAATATTCTCTGTGTAAGAAATGAGTATAATGCACTGAAAAACACTTAGGAGTGTTTCAATGGGACTTAAGACTTCTAAATTTCTCTGTGAACTCTGAAATTTCCCTGTCAAAGCCAACGTGAACACCAATAGAGAGACTGCTACTCTACTACTCTACTATTGCACAGGGAATAGGAAGTTACGAATTCAGAAGGAATGGACATTATTCACCACTTTATAGTGCATGATTTGAGCATGGACTTCTGCTAGAGGAGAACACATTGAAACTTCTACAATGATAGCGAAAAATATATTCACATGAGGCCCAATAAATTTTGTAATATACTTTAATTGGAACAAAAATTCCACTGGCTATGTATGCATCTAAGTGACTTTCTGCTGAAGGCAATGGGATCTTTTTCAGAATAAAGAATGATTCAAAGGACATAAGAGTCAGCCCTGTGGATGGCATGGAAATGCTTCTTCCTCAATTCTTGGAAGGCTGACTGTGGAAGGGAAAGAAGTCAGTAAATTGCAATTTCTTAAAAGTAGAACATTTCACAAGAACAGGCCAGCAAGACTAAGGCAAAAAGGAAAAGGGACAAGAAGTAAGTAGTGCTAGACCTTCAAGAAAACCAGAAATGACAACTATTCCCCACCACGTCTTTAATGACTTTTTAAAGAATCAAGTTTAATTTAATTTTATTGTTATTATTTAGCATATATATTCATCAAGATTAAAATATGTATAAAATCATACCTTTAAAATCTATAAAAAACTGAAGGACATTAGAAAATTCAAGCAGGTTTAAATTACAACATTTATATCTGATCTAATATTTGTTTTGTTTTTAAATTTTATTTCAGACATTAGTAAGAATGATTTTAAAAACATGCGCATGACAATGTGTTCCTTGATATACTGCATTTACAATACTGAGTTAGAAAACAAGTTTTCCCTTGTTAAAAGCTTGGGATATTCAACAAATACCGTTAAACACATACAATTATTCGATTACTATTGACATTGAGTTGCGCTTTTAAAAATAAACACAGCATTTGATATGAGAGTTCAGAAAAGAAATATCATGGTTAGCAACACAAAGTGAGAAAAATTCAACAAGAAGTAAGCTTACTGGCCCCCGACATCAGCACCTGATGTCATTAGGGCAATTCTCGTCCATCTGCATACACAGAAATGGTCATTAACTTTCCTTATGTGACCTCAGTGCCATGCCTCTCTAAAGTTCAGTGATAACAGACATTTTGCAACCCCTGCAAGAACAAACCAGTCTTTTATTCAAATCATTCAGCCCTATTTTTTCCTCTTTGAGTCCAGCTCTGATTCAAGACTGTACTTCAGAAAAGAATACACAATATAAATGGAGGCATTTTATCGTACTTTAAAAAATATATCTTAAGTCTATAGCTCTGACACATTCAGAATCAGGGTGGGTCTCAAAGATCTGCAGGATATAATCTGTCAAAATAAAGTTCTGTTCATTAGTTTTGCTACTTGTGATTTACTATTTTTTTATTCTCCAGGAAGTTCTAGCAGCTTACATGATACTAGTTTCAATAGGACCTATATTTTTTTCATCTGTAGAATGAACTCCGACGTATCAATATGCTTCACAGTGTTTTTCACTTAATTACATCTAAAGAGCTAACTCACAGAGGTACATCCTGCTTTTTCTCCTTTCTCATGCACAATAATTTCCCGCTCCTTGAAGTCTGGAATAAAATTTAATCTTTAAAATCTTTAATTCCACATGATAGCCATAAGCACAATCAATAAAAGTCCTCCTGGATCTCCTCAGGAGATATAGATATGACCACTGCTTTTCCAATAAAGCAGCAAGTACCTAGGGTGTTATGTCCTTAAGGACACCCATAGCAGGACTTCAAAATCCTCTGGATCTCATGAAACCTGATATTCACAACATTTCAAATACCACAAGCATTCTTGAAAACTATATAATTTGTAGAGAAATCTATTTTTTGTTTGTCTATTCCCCATCCGGAAAAGTTGGCAGCTAAATTGTAAAAATCAGAGCCTGCTGGTTAAATACAGGCTGTTGCCAGGCTTCTGCCTTGTCTCTGAAGCCCTCAGTGTATCCATGCTCCATGGATTGTGCGGATAAATAGATCAAATTCCATCCTAGCTTTAGGTTGTGATAATCTTCAATTTAAATCATACCAAAAAGGGAAAAATCAACAGAATTTGCTTGTGCTAATCACTACTAGCAGTTCTCACAGGAAATGCTTTTGATACTCAGTGCAACAGCCCAGGGGGAGACAGTTTAAATTTACTCATGGGCAAAGCAGAATTTTCTTCCAAAACCCTTCAGTGTTGGATGATGTTTTACTTGTCCTCTCATGATTCCTTTGAGAAAACAAACAAGCTTTATTACATTAAGCCCATTTCTAAAGCAAAGTGCTTTCTTAAGCCAAAGAAAGTGAAAGAGCAATTCAAGCCCTGACAAATTGGTGGCCCAGACACCAATCACGATGATTCAGAGTGGCCGATTTGGTGAGAAAGAGAATGGCTGAGTGGATCCAGCAAAATGCACAAGGCACAAAGAAAGCGCTCACATCCGTGTGGAATGCAAATACAACATGAAGTGGCGTCTCGTCTGTGAAGATGCTAATGAGAATATCGTAAGAAAATATTCATCTGTCCTAAATTAATGCCAAAGGCAGTATTCTTTAGAGACAACAGCAATATTTCCCTCATTGTTTGTAAGTATTTAAAAAGAAAGAGATGTTTTTTCTAATGACGGTACTAGATGAAAGGCTATATGCTGGTGATACTAATGACTTAGTGACACTAATGACTAAGTTTTCTGAGACTAATGCTCAAGGTTAAGCTGGTTCCATCTTCCTTCCCTTTAAAGTCAATGAATTTCAGTAGAAGAAGGGTAACTGGAGAGGCAGCCTTAATAGCAGCTCTCTCTGAGTTTTAAAGCATGTTTATCATCTCACTAAGATTTACATACAATGAAGGGACATCAGCATGGGAGAGGGGCACGTTAGGCTGCTACTGTCTGCAAAGTTGACTTAGACAGCTAAATCTTCTGCTAGCACAAACTGACTCAGGTCTTCTCAGCCCTCAAATTCCTCTAGAGCTGATCTTCTGTGCCCTGGAAAAAAGATACTGGAATGGTCCCTGGAAAACCAAGCTTTTTCTTTTTTTTTTTTTAGCCAGTATCTAATAAAGGACACAAATACTCCAGCCCACAAGGTTTCAGAAGTATGTTTCTGATAGGCACACACTGCATCTATCAAACCATTTTTGTCTACAGACAGTTGCACTTAGAGTGTACTGAACTGTCCCACTTTCACTCACTTTTCATCAAGAATATATTTTCTTCTGAACACTATGAAGTGCCATCATTATTTGTGTGCTCTTTGTATTCAGCAAGAAAACTGAAATAAACCTATTAGTAATGTCTGTATTTTGACTAAAACTTTCCACATTGCATAAATCAGGATGGAATAACACTACAGTTCATATTAGAATGAAACTTGTTTATGAATAACTTGACGTTACTGCCTTACTGCAGTTTGTGTTAAATATCATACGGAATTTTTGCATTAAAAAAATCAATATATGAAAAATATTATTATTCTTACAGGCTTTTACAAAACATTTGTGAAAAGTACAAACTTGAAAACACAGATATGAACGCTATTAACGTCAACAGAAATTTGTCATTTGCTTTAACTAATGGGCCTGAAGAATACAGGTTTATGTTTGCTTTGGCTCTTAGATATGATGTTTTTCCAATTGCTTTCTCTATTCAAAAAAATGCACCTTTTGCTATTCAATTCTCATTTTCTTTCTTGTCCTCTTTAATTCCTTGCTCCTGGATGCCCTTGACTTTACCTTCGTTTGCCCCATCACTCTGTTTGCAGAGAGCTGCACCTTTCCTTTCATTCATCTCATTACGAACAGAGCTAAAAGCTGACCTTCACCCGCGATTCTCCTCAGCTCATTGCCCTCGCCACAAAAGGCAGCAAGGTGCTGGGAGCATAAGCACTAAAATGAGGAGAGAGAATTATCAGGCAAGATGACAACAGCAAAAGGCTCTAAGCAGCTAACTGAAGCTGCTCCTGCATTTCAACCACCTTGGCCAAAACTTCTCTATTTCTACCCATCTCTATTTGATCTTATTTTCTGTTACTGTTATGGATGTACCATCTCTCTGCTTCAGATACTCAGATTCAGTATGTTGAAATCTGATCCTGAAGAAATGCACATCCCAGATCCAAAGCAAAGCATCATTTAGGTCCAAAACACTAGGAAATTCAGAGGACAATCTTAGATTAGAGTTGAAATTACTGCAGCATGCAGTTAACATGGATCAGTGCAACATTAATAGGGCTCCAGAAGATTTGGAGAAGTCTTAGAACAGTATCAGCTACATTATATCCTCTCTTCAACTCATCTTTGAATCCTGTCTGGATTACAGAGAAAATGAGTGCCTTGCCCAAATAATCTAATCCAGAAGTGCTATAGAAAAAAACAACATGAAAATTCAAAAAACGGTGGAAGAAGGTTACTCAGTCTTTTACAAAGGTAGAAGAAAAAAAAAACGAAGAAAAATAGTCTTGTGTGAAAGTTAGTTTTGGGCCTAATTTAATGTGAGCAGATTGTACTGAATCATTTCAGTTCTAAAAAAAGCTCTGGCTAATGGGCATGAGATAAAAGCAGCTGGCTTTAGTTGTCTTTGAATGTAAACTAGTGTACAGTATCAAGAGGCAGCTGCCATTTCAACCTTTTTGCAGATGTTTCCCACTGTAGGATCTTTGGAATATTTTATAAGTAATGTGTAAATTACTGGCTTTTGCCTGACCAAGCCCAAATTAAGTCCACTAGCTGGCAGCCAAGGCTAGAAAGACTATTAAAGAACAATTGAAATACATATTGATCTTTCCTTTTTAAACCAAAACAAAATTCATTCTGCAGGCAGAAATGGAACAGAGATGAGAATAACATCCGCTTGGTGCAGAACCTCTTGGTGCGCTGCATTCTGAGTCGAGAAAAGGCTCAGCTGGGCTCTACGCTCATCTGGCATTGCACCAAAACCAAAGCTCCCTGCTGGAAGGTCCTAGTGGTAACACTGGCGGGCTATGTGGGAAACAGCCCAGGTCCAACAGGACTTGCAACCGCTGCGCCAGTACTCCCCTTGAGGGATTTGGTCTGGATCCAGTAGAAGCCTTAGGATATTTCTGAATCTTATTGCCCTGTGCACATATTTTCAAGGAAGAAAATACAGTGAGCTGACCAGAGAATAAATGGAGAAAGTATCTATGGTCCCTTTCCGTGAATACAGTACTGAGTATAGTTAGGCTGCTCACTCACTAACACAATGAGAGTAATGCACATAAAGCATTTAGTCAAATACCACCCATGAGGATCAGAAAGCTAAGCAGCTACAGATAATAGAAGGGTAAAAATCCCATGGAAAGGGAAAAATTCCATAGGGTAAGCACTTATGGAAAGAAATTGATTAAAGGAGAATTTTACAGAAAAGCACTTCCTATCAAGTCCCTGAAAGTAATGTAAGCTGGAGGTTTATGCCATTTTACTGATGTGGAAACTGAGTCCCAGAGTAGTAAAGAGAATGGCATCTATAAAGCTGAGATCAGAATTCAGGAACTGGCTTCCAGTTCTATGATTAGACTCTTTCATTTCTGACAGTCCTTTCATGCAGTTGCTCTGCTTTGGTCTTCAGTCAAATTGCTGCATTTCAATGACTGGGTATTCTCCCGTGCCTTTTAGTGAACAGAGAAAAGGCTGATGTGGATGCCTGAGCCCCTTCTGTCACTGCATGTCAGCTGTGTCATCCTGGGATTACAGCTGGCACTGTTCTTTCTGCAGGCAATAAGATCAGAAAAGCAAAAAGTTGTTGTTCAAGCCTCTGATCCCTCTGGCCAGATGTTTGTTTGCTCTTTCTGTCTGCGTATGTGCATATGAGAAAAAGACAGACAGAGGAACAGAGGGAGGTGGTAGGGAGGGAGGAAGGGAGGAAAGGGAATATATGGTAACAACTCCATTTGATCAGGAAAACTGAAGCAAAATTAACCTAGAAATGTAACAATATCAATGCCTGGGAATTCACTGTGCTGTGCTGTCTAGCAGCATTCCTGCTGTTCAGCAACATGTTTAGTCCAATGTTCCATCTGAGAAACCCTCCTGCAACTTTCTCAGTGCTGCATTATAGAGCTATGTTAGATATATCATCAGACAACTCAACCAATAATAATTCATCTTATTCTAGCAAAGGGAAACTGTCAGAAATTTTTGATGATACTGTATATGCTTGTTATTTGGACATTTATGTAACCATGGAGGAGTGGACACAAAGAAAGGAGAACAGCTCACAACAGTGGGCTATTCAGACAGTTAGGATAATCATGCTTACATGAGTAGTAACCATCCAGCCTGAATCGTTAGCAAGACCAATCTGTCATACCCATCTATTGGTATGTAACTATTCTCCCTGGAAACTGATGATGATTTTAGGAAAATTGCTACATATTAAAGAGATACAAGGAAAGGAGTACACGTCTTGGACCCCTGTATGAATGCTGTTTGGTGCTAGAGTATCTCATAGACTTTCTCTCTTTCTCTCTGTATATATATATATATATAGTATACATACACACACACACATATACACAGGACTCAAAGACCTGTAGTTAGCACAAGAAAATTATCCCAACACTTAGGGAAGGCCCTTTCAATACAAGGGTCTTCCATATGAGATGAGAAATGCGAAAATAAGTAGAAAGAAGTATTTTCAGTGCCCTATAGATATAACATTTTGGCATACTTTAAATCATCATTCTGGTTTAGACCAAGCCTAGCACTGCAGAAATGCAAAGCTCATCACTTTGGCACTACACTGCATGTCAAGCTCCCACTAACAAAAGTCAGCCTCACTTTTTGTAAGCATTCACTTTGTGTTGCAGAAATTTCACTTCCAAGGTATCCTAGCCTGTAGGACTAAGGCTAAGAGTAAAGAATTGAGATCAGGGATCAAGATCATTAACAGAAAGAATCAGAAAAATGGAGAAAAAGTTGTGATGCCACACAACAGCCTAGATGTTCTTCTGTTTTGTTTTAAAATTTGGCTGCAATGTGCTGCCAAATATGGCAGAGAAAATTTTATCAAATTCCAGATGGAGAGAGAGTGGGAGTATTTCTACATGATCATGTCTCCCTGGATAAATTAATGAAAAAGAAGACATTTGTTCTCCTATGCAGCAATAGAAATGTAATGACCGTAGACATACAACAGACACTCACAACTCATGCGACCTCATGTTTCAGGCTACAAACTAAGCCTGAGAGTAAGGTAATGTATTTTAGAAGGATATTTTTGTGCAAATTTTTGTTGTTGCCATGGTACCTTCACTCTCATCTGCTGAAGTATCAGTCACTTGGCTGCTATCCAACTCAAAAAGTTCATTAGATAAATTGCTAGGCTCTTGGAAGACAGAATGGAAACTATCCCAAAACCAGGACTTTTGGACAGCATTGTCATTAGGACCATTATGGCAAATTTTCTCCTGATAAATTTGTTATTCACCCACAGAATGGACATAATGGACAAGGATTCAAAAGGATATATGAAGGATGCTGTACTAATTCAACTAACAGTGTGCAGCAATAGAATATCCAGCTTTGTTCCACTGGTCTGCACTGATCAAAAAGTTTTCCTCACTTATGTGAGAAATTTAGTTTCTTTATCTGATGTATGACCAAAAGGAAATACTTCAGCTAACTGAAAACTACCTTTGCCTCTGTGACATATATTTACACATCAAGATGATTTTATAGGTGACTGTTATGCAGCACAAACAGAGACAGAATAGAATGTTTCTTACTCTTTCTCCCTTCTCTCATAGCTGAAGGACTTTCAATAGGATCCTAGCTGGGAATTAGACCATCCTGTCTAATTACACGAATATACTATTTTCTATGTACACTGTCTCAAGTAAACTCTGCCTTCTCCTTTCAAACCTACTGGTGTTGAGCGATGCCAAGTTATGCATCCGACTGGTTAGCGTACATCCCTTCATAAAAAAACATGGATCTCCATCTCACTTAATGCCAAACTGACAGAAATACCAAGAGCCAATAACCTACCATTCACACGAGGTAACTTGAGGTATTCACTGAAGACAAGACTATGCAGCTCACAAAGACTGACTGACTGCACCTCTGCAAGTGGCTCTATAAATACTTGGTTCTTTTTCCTCTGCTCTGTCCTCCTTCCACTGCTCTGTCCTGCAGGACAGAATTCAGGAGCCAGACCTGCCCTACAGTGCAGCCAGACAACCTGTTGGGTACAAGCAAGTTAATCTCAGCCTCATACTTCTGTGGGGAGGCTAACATGGAATCCATAGATGTCAAACTGTGGAAGTAATGAAAATATATATCGTATCATCCAGTGTGGAGGCACATGCATTAGGATGGGTGTGTTTGTACAAATTTCAAAGTACATCTATTTGTTGGTGACTAAATGTGTGTAGGTTTATATCTCAGTGGATACAGGGGTCCAAATATGAGTGTTCATACCATGCAGTCATATTTATCTGTTTTCCAGTTCTATAAATATATTCTAGATGTTATGGCCCTGCAGTGACAAGCTACAATCAGTTTTTGATTTCATCAACTTGTCATGCTTTAATCATCCCTCTTGGCAGATCTTTCAACATATGTTACCGTACTGCCTTCAGAATGTGCTTCTCCAACGCTGTTTTATTAACCCTGTCTTTTTATACGTTTTAGGCTCATTATGAAATGTGGTAAATCTGTCAAAGGCACTTTACATGCCATCTCCTATTTATACTGATAGAAAGCATCTGAGGGCTCATTTAAGTCCCACAAAGCAAGTACAATATGAAAAATCAAAAACCACAAACAAGTGTATGACAAGAACACTGGGGATCACATTCAAGCCACAAGGCTAATCAGAATTCAGAGCTCTTGTTCTTAACTCATTACTCACTCATAGGGGTATTGAGCTAGGAAAATATTAAGACCACACTGGCATCTGGCAGAACCATGGAGAAATCCCTTCAGCTTGTGCATCACACAAAAAACTTATTAATGACTCCGAGTGGTCAAGTACCAGATTCATGTGCCTCTTCGTGAAGACAGTTGGCTTCAGCCAAGCCAAGTATTTTTAACTTGGCTTCAGTACCAGTGCGAAGATGACAACAGCCTCTAGGCTGCAGAAGGCAACAGAGAGTAAAAGGGGCACAAGAAGGCAGAAATTAGGATAGGCGGCAGGGTATGTAAACAAAGGGGAAGATGATGATGCCCACCATTACTCTGAAGGAGCCAGAGGGGATCTGGGGCAGGGGAAAGAAGAGTCAGAGAATTGCTGACTTCCTCTAATAGAAACCATCCCCCAAACATTTGGGAATTCATAGCATGAACTAGGAAGAGGTACTGTGCAGAAATTAGCACAACCTTAGAAAGGAAAAACTGATGCATCCTAGTCAGGTCTACTTTTGAATCTCCCTTGGCAAGGTCCCATTCAGCATTAGACTCAACATAACCAAAATAATAAGAACTAATAATCACAATATTTGTAAATCATTTCCAAAATTGGAGCAGATATTAGCTGAAAAGAAAGAATAAGAAGTCTTCTCTTAAATTCTCCAGTGATGTTACTATTTGTTTATCCAAAGCTATCTTCTCCTTTTTAGCTAAGAGCCTAAAGATGCCTTAATGTATTATAAATTAAATAAAGCAAATTTAAGGAGAGTTAGCATACCATATTAGGTTAATTTATATAGTTGGAAAATATAGAGAAGCTTTGGGGAATACAAGACCTTGAAGAAAGTTGCTAACTAAAATTTAGAGGAACAAAAAAGAAAATGTTATTGATATGGAAAAAAAAAACCACAAAAAAACACTATATGCCAAAGCAAAGCCCTTGTTTTTTTTCTTCCCAGCTGAGGTGGACTAACTCATGAACGCCTATCCATCTTCAGGAATCCTGCCTTGCTAATAATCTGTTGTAACTATAACACAGTACTCCGTCACAATTAAGGCACACATTTCCTGCAAGATTAGTGTTATCTGCATTTCACAAATAGGAGAGACGTTGCCCTGGCTCAGATGGTCAGTCAGCGGCAAAACAGCAAGCAGAGGGTGGCTAACCCTGTCCCCTGCTTTACTCTTGGGAGATTTACTATCTTCCCATATACAGCATAAAGCCAATGTGACTAACCCAAGCCAACATGTGCAAACACTAGGGATGTAAACTTGTGAGAAACTCCTGTTTCAAGGACAAGATGGGGACTAACATATAAAAATCAGCAGTTATGGCTGGGAGCTGTTTTCTACAGCTCTCCTCTTTGCTTTATATCAGACAAATCCCTGTTAAATTTTGTCTTTAACAACTACAACAACCACTGTATTATCTGAGGAAATTCCCCATCATAACAAGCTCTTATGTGTTTTGTGTAATTCCTTTACAAATAACCTTGAGCCTTGTGCTTGTCCTCTTAATATCTCAGGAGAGGATCTCACTTTCTCCTCCTCTGTCTCTCTCCTGCCTGCTTCCCCGCAACCGCCGCCTCCCCCTTCCCCCCAAATTATCTCTTGCTGTCTTCTGGGTGGTTATGTTTAATCTCAGGATTAGGCAGAAGCCTGCAGTTTGCCTTGAACAGCTTATCAGCTTCCAAGAGACATTTACAGGGAGAGAAAGACTCCAGTTTTGATAGCAGTAATTGTATTTAGCTTGTAAGATACAAGGCTATTTATCTCACGGCTGGGAAATCACAGAGGGAGAAAAAGAAAAGGTTGCCGATAAAAACTAAATAAAGCCAAAAAGAAGGAAGAAAAGAAACAACACCCTAATCAAAGTCCCTGAAGTAGAGGGATGAGGTGGGAAATAGACTTCACTGAACAAAAGGATCATACCACTTGTGGAAAGAGATGGGAAATATCATGGAAAGGTGATAAATGACTGAGTAGGACAAGAAATGACCTGTTTAAAGCAGACTGTTGGAACTTGGGTTGAGTAGTCGGAATTCTGTAAAATAGCAGAGTTTGAATTGTGTTGAAGTATACTGGCATTTTAGAGATGCTGAGTACCAACACTCTTTAAGGACCGCAGGAGCTATGGGTATCCAGCCTTTTTGAAAACAAAATCAATTGCTGTTTTTTAAATAAACTTAAAACTTCACTCATCATTGGATGGAAAGTGTTAACACAATACTTACATAAATGCACTCCCCATCCCATTTCTTGCTTATGAAATGTCCTTTCCAGTACACATTTGCGCTAGTCTGTCCATTTCCCAAAATATAGCTTAATGCTCCTATTCTGCCATCCACAAAGTCCTGTAAAATGCCTGAAGCTGACCCAGTTGAAATTCTGTGAGGCCTACTATATTACTGCATTTCTAAAACCCCTGCAATAGCTTTGGGTAGGTATTAAAGAAGAAAATAGGATCCAAACCATTTTGGACTTTACTAGACTGTAACCAATAATCTGGTTTAGCATCTTGGAAAGAGCACAAAAGCAAGACAGAGATAGCACCCGTTCTGTTGACAGAAAAAAAAACAACTTGTAACTTTGTGTCTAGTGGTCTTCAACAGTAGTACAGAAATAAACATTCTAATTTGCATCCTGTAAGTCACAGAACACATTTAACAGGAGAAAGATAAAATGGAACCATGCACATGGCAATTGTGTCAAAGGAGATCACGAACGTATTGTATCTGTTTCTATCACCGTGGTGCTTTCCATAAAGTTAAAACAGGTAAGACAGGTTCGCAGTATCTTTTAAGTCATTATATACTGCATGTATAATTTCAGTTTTCCCTAAACTACTTTCTTAGAAATTTTCTCCAAAGTGAGGTGAAACAAAAACCAAAAACAAACAAAAACACTTACAGTCAAAACATTGTTTCTAGAGCTCATGTCTTACCACCTTTCATTTGTAGGGAACTGGGACCTTTGCAGAACACCCTCTGACATTGCGGGAAGGGGACAAAAGGAGGAACAAATGGGACAAGTTGATGGCCAGTGGGACAATTTTTGCTCAAAAAGTTCTTGAAAGCAGTATATAGGAAACCCTACCAGCATCCTTCCCCATCTCACATCACCTCCCTGCTACTAACCAAGTGAGCCCAGATCTTCCACCAAGTAAATGAAAAAAAAATGTTCTATGGCAAGACAAATACTGTGCCTTTCACAGTTTAAATAGGTGGAAAATCAAGATCACTACTATTTTAATCAGTTGTCTCTGGAAAACTTTTCTGTTATGCAATGGCAGGTGAGAAAGAATGACCTTGCCTAACACAGACAAAAGATGTAGTTTACTCTAAACTGACATAAACCAGCCTTACTGCTAAGTGAAGTCACCTTATCTTTCTCTGATTGATCATTCCACTCCTATATGATTTCTTCTCCTGCACCAGTTACCTGATAAATGGTACTTGTGATGCAGCTGAACAGAAAATGAGAGGGTAAAAAACAGACAGAATTTTGATCATTTAAGCATGAGTATGAGAAGGAGCAAGAAAAGAATGAGCTCCTCTGACCAACTTGAGCTGTAAACTAGGCTTAGACCTGTGACACGAGCATTTTCTTTGAACTGGGGTATACCCTTGACGCATAGCTCCCAACTGCCTCTGCCTGCTGCATTTTAGTTTGCCTACAGAAAGTACAAACTGGATTCCTTTCCAATAAAAGGAAAATAGAAGATGTGTTCCAAATGTTCAGAGACATCCAGTCTTTGGGAATGAACAGGAACTAGTCTGAGGAAAAGTCTTAGAACAGCAATCAGGGCCTCAGAACCAATCTTCTCTTTTAAGGAAATGTTCCTGTTGGCCACAGCACCTGCTCAAGCTATCACAAAGTTACTGCTGTCCTGTTGTACACAGTCAACTGTCCAGTTTCCTAAAATCCAACTTCCTCACAAATGTGTACTTAGAGTAGATAGAGGGGAAAAATGGAAATTTTCTTTTTCTTTTATTCAGTACTAATAGATCTGTAAATTAATGTTATTTGAGAGGGCATGGACTACTAAAAGAAGGCTGAGAGATCACTCAAGAGAATGATAAAGGAGAAAAATATAAAATATGTGGTGGATGAACTAATGAATTCTGATAATGGTCTAGTTGCTTAATGCTGTCCCATTTCTTATTTTTAAATATGCATTTACAAACTCCAGGCTACAGTCCTCTTGCTAAAGCCTGTTTCTTTAAATGACAGCCTCTTTCTCTCTCTCACCTCCTCTCCTTCAATCTTCTTTAAAATATTACTCCAATTAGATTTTATTTTGGTGTCATTGACCCTCTCCTGCTTTGCAGCTCAATTTCACCTACTTTTCTTTCTTTTTCTACTACAGAATATGCAGCCTGTGCACTGATGAACAAACAGGTAGATCAGGTCTCTTCCAGTGTATGCTCCAAGCCTGGCAAGACACAAAGTGTGACTTTGCCAGCAAAGATGGAGGAGGGAGAGAGAAACCGGCTCCGTAAGACTTGCAGAAAACCTCGGGACTGAGGTATCCCAGCTCTATGCCAACACAGGCACTTGGCTTTTAGTACTTCAGAGAATTTCTGACTCCCTCCCAAACACTATTTTAAGTCCTTCTTATCCTCCTGTAAATTGGCGCAATTTTGCTGAGGTTTACTGTACTCTGAAACAAAAGCATGTCAAGGTGTTTCCCCTATCCAATCTGTTCTTCCTATCTTAATCATTTTATTCCAAAATGACTCCTTATTAATCACTAAAAAGATTAATTTAGAGAAGTGTCTTAACAACAACAAAAAACAAACAAAAGAAATTCAAGAGAGTAACAGTGACCAAGTACAATTTGTTATCAGGACCTACACTAAAAGGAACAAACATGTGAGAACAGAAAAGAGGTAGTCCAGGAAAACTGTGCTTCAGAGCATAGAAATTCTTTTGTTGTTGTTGTTGTTGTTGTTATTAAAAGGTATATAAGCTGAGAAATAGATTATGCATTAAGCATCAAGCACCTGAAGAGAGTCTATGCATAAAACCCATCTCCTTATTATAAACTTATAAGGCAGGAGAAAGGGCTAAAGTAAAGCAATAGTATAAATGGCTCAAAGGTTTTCACTGAGCTGAGTTATAACAGATGCATGGTTGATAGCTGCCCCAGTCTGTTCATACAGCTATTTGTTATTTCCCATTTCTCAGGATATTTGTCTCAAATCTCTGCACTAGGTCACTGCTAGGAGTCCTATTGTCTAGTAAGAAAATGTAGCAGGGCTGGGATGGTACAAACAGTGAGACATCATCTCTAATGACTAGGATTATTTCCATCCCAAAGCCCAGCCAATCTTGGCTTCAAGTCAATTCCTTCCTTTCCAGCTTACTTCTAACCTTTTTCCTCATAAGAAAGCATACAGCTCATGTTCCAAGTGACTGAAATGTAATGGGATGTTATAAAAAAGAAATGTCAGTGGCTGAATTGTAGGTTTGTTGCTTTTCTGCTTTCCTTCCATTTTCTTATCTTTTATATGAAGTTGCAAAAATACAGCTTTGGAGTCTTTCAATCCCACTGGGCTTGTAATTTCAACTAGACTGAAGACTGTTTTAAGGAAAGACAATATTCTTTCTCTTTGCTTGTTTAATGATCATTGCAGCTTTATTTGTAGTTCAAATTGTGCAAGTAATTATGAGTCCGATGTATAATCCTTCAATAGCTAATAAAACTCAGAGCATGGAAACGCCATTCAGAATGCAGCACTTCTGCCTGAGCATTGCATCACATGTGATGATGAACATCATATTGTGACTATTTTGTCAGGATTGCCAACATTAGGATGCAGAACCGTGAAGGAAATTAAGTACATGTGAAATTGTTTATTTTATATTATAGCATGAAAAAATATGCCCCATGAATATGCTAGGTTGTTTCAAACCTTATGTGCAAGTATCTTCTCCCGAAATGAGGTGATGATAAAGGTAAAATACAGGATTCCTTGACTGTTTTATCCAAGTTTGCTATGAATAATTGTTTTAGCAGTCTCTATCTGAAATGCGTGAGATTGTTCTGGGACAGTTATATCCCATAAAACCCAACCACAAGGCTCATTCCAAAGCTAAAACTGCTGAATACTAGCGTGGCCTTGTACCCTGTACAAGAAACACTAGTTCATATTTGGTCTGTGGCATACAGTGAAAGACAAAATAATTATTTTCGAAAGTTCCCATTTGGTCTTCAAAAGAACTAAAAAGGCTTGTTTTGCCCATAGTTATTGGCTTCCCTCACTGACGCTTTTTCCCAAAGTTGAGACATTTGTACTACCTCTTTAATATACAAATATTATGGTATTTAGTATGAATTGAGATCAAGACACAGTCCCTTCCTCTGGGGGGACTGTGACACCACACTCGATTTTACTGGTTATTTTCACTAAGCATGTAGAATGTTTTTTTAGACTGTTGCTCCCTCTGTCAAATTTGGCTAAAAACTGCTAGTAAGGTTGAAAGTGACTGAAATAGGGAGACACATGCGCAAAGTGCGATCTCATTAGCCTTATTTTTATAGGGACAAGCTGAAACTGCATCGACAAATAGCCAGAAACTGAAATACATGTTTGGAAAGGAAAAGGTGTCTGGAATATAAACATATCCTTTTCCCTTGGGGTACAACTGCATATTCTTAGCACCAGCTCGGAATGCAAGATTAATGCTGATTTTTTAAAACCATGTATCTTCTACTGAAACACAGGAACATCTTTAGCCAAGCAGAGGGTACTGATATATTCTCTTAGTGAGATGTATTTTTTCCTTTAAAGGAAAAAAAGAAAAAACTCTTCATATTTTATTTCTTGACACTAGAGACTTACTGCAGTAAGTAATACAAAGAGGAAATTTATTAATGTAGGGTTTTTTACTAACTATAATTGACTGCCAACTGAATCAGAAGTATTTTACCACAAAATAGTTGGTACAAGGAGCAGAATAAAGATGATCAGTTTGGGCCTCTCCTAGTAATCCTACCCTCTCTAGCCAATGAAGAGCAGAACTAAATCTAATTCAGTTTATCTGTCACTTGTTTCTTAGAAACCAATTATTTCACAGAAATAATGATAATTACTAAAATGTACTCCTTTGCACATATAGCACCAAAACACTGAGAGTGTGTCATACCATATATGAGGTAGAGAGAATCATAGGCCCCGTGAAGAACTTTACTGGGCACTTTTGGAGTGGGTAGAAGGATGAAATTAGCCCCATGGATGTATTTTATTAGTGTCTGAGGAAAACAATTAAATGTAACAGTGGATATTTCTCACGATCTGAAGATATGTGGCTCAGGGAAAACCCCTAGAAAACTAGCAAATGGCCTCATGCTTATGAGATAATTCTGTGAAGGGTCAGTTACACGTATTTTAGGAACAACAAGTAGAAGCTTAATACTGGGGACCAACCAGATCATTACAGTTTCATCTCGGTAATAAAATGTGGAGATGAGGAATGTGATTATCTTTGGAATCCTCTCCTTGTCCTCCTCCTGCCTTTAGTGACCATTCCCATCAGCAAGCCTTAACTAATAAACTGCCAGCATCACACAGCAATCATTTTTTTCACTTAGAATGAGCTTGATCTCCTGAAATAGTGACATATTAGGATCACGTGGTTGTAATTTGCCAATGTTGGGATAATGCATGGGGCAGTGATACACGAGACAGTTGTTCACTATTCATGGTAGATTTTGGGTCATGATTTCTAAAGAGAAACTGAATTGCTCCACTGTGTTTTGACCTACCATCAACTGGTAGTTGATGGCTTTTAGTTGGACTACATGTCAAACTTTAATACCTGCAAACCTAGAAAAGTAAAGAAATTCAGGCGATGAAAAATTATGAAGCAAACACAAATCCATTTGAATGGACTTTGTCCATCAGAATCTGCCACATTCATAATATTTCAAGTCTGTGTGCATATGGGTTGCATCCTGAGTAACACTAAAGCCAACTTTCCTTTTCATAAGGTCTGTCCAAAAATTTGCTCACCTAAATAGTTAGAGAATATCACAAGTAGCAAAACTAAGTTTGTTGTTGCCTAAGTCAGTAACTCTCTGCAGGAGGTAGGATTCACTTAGAGACCCCAGACATAGTAGGATTTACGTGCATTATATCACACACTCTGTATTCTCTGATGTTCCTATATAAAGGAGGTACTGGATCCAGTACTGTGGTTTTCAACAGACAGATGATGCACCACCAGCCAAGTCAATTTATTGTTGAGATGAATTAGCAAAGATTTATATAGTAGACAGTGTTTTATGGATTAGCTGGTAAGTCTTATTTTGATGATATACATAGATAAAAAGGAAGAGAGAAAAAAAAAAATACATACCTGTTGGGTAATGT
The DNA here is from genome assembly GCA_034781795.1 of Crypturellus tataupa. Classification (NCBI taxonomy): domain Eukaryota; kingdom Metazoa; phylum Chordata; class Aves; order Tinamiformes; family Tinamidae; genus Crypturellus; species Crypturellus tataupa. Next base: position 700,548 of record JAWLRI010000215.1, read on the forward strand.
TCGTTCACTGGCCAACTGTCAACCTGAAGTGTGGCATTGCCACCATTTCTGGTAAAGCGCACCACATGGTATTTCCCATCATTTACAGGCGTGCTTTCCTCTTTAATAGAGATGTCCACTGTGCCAATATTGAAGACTACACCAATCTTGCCTTGTTCCTGAAAAAAAAAGCAAGAAACAACTTGTAAAACGTTGCCTATTAGAGGAATGCTCTTGGCCTATACATCTCTAGTGGGTATTTGTCAGTAGATGGCACTCAAGAACACACAGAAGTATCATTTCTTGTTGTGTGAGGACACATTTCATTGGCTCTGCATCAATGCAAATATATTTTTTGCACTTTTCTTTACAGCAACCACCTGAGCGTAGTGACTCATTTGTCTCCTCAAAACATCACAGAGGACAACTGAGAAATCATGCTATAAAACCAAGGAGACTGGGATAAATAATCATTTAGGTGTCAGCTCTACTGATCAGAAGTTACTTGTTAACTGCCACGTGAAATACAGTCACAGACAGGTGCTGCTCAAACAACTGTTTTACAAAGGAACAGAACCAAATGGACAGCCCTCACCTCAAAGCATATTACTATGTGAGCCAGCAAGAAGTCAATTAGAAGAAAGAGTTAGAAGGGAGCAAAAAATCTAAACGTTCAGCCACTTACAGGAAACTAACCGTTCCTAAACCAAATGGAAATCATATCAGACTTTTGAAGAACAGGAATAGCTGCAGTCTCTTACTTTCCTATATCTTACCCCAAGCAAAGCCTCACCACTAAGCAGTCCCCTATTGCATTTTCCCTAGATGTTCTACCAGTTGCTGACAGAAAGGGAAGAACAGGCAAAACCCGCTATACCAGCCACAGTTCTTCCTGTGCCTCCTCCCATATCCATTTTCTATTCAAGCAATGGCCAGATTCAATGACTTTAGATTGTAAAATACATATTCAGAGTATATCCAGGTTAGAAATCCACACTTATTAATACTGATTTAAAGGTATCTGAAATTCCCACCCCTGGGAACATACATGTTAATCACAATAGAATGCATCTTTAAGTCCTCAACAGGAAAATGTACAGTATGTTAGTATCAAAGTGTACTGCAGAGATTGAAATCCGATGCTAAAATGTATTATGTTGGAAAACAGGACATTTGCTGGTCATCCATAAAATAAAATCAGCTGTATCTTGTTAACAGTTTCAACAGAGAAACCAAAGATGAAAAAACAAAACAACAGAGACTGGATGACCATCTCATATCCACACAAAGCCTCTTCAAGACAGAACTGATACATACCAAAGAGGACCAAGGGTAGTTTCATTGTTGCTATTACCTCACATCTGCCTGGCAGACAGCGAGGTCCATCAGCTTTCCAGGGCTGTTACTGAACTGACTTCCCTACACTCACTTCAGCACCAAGATGTAAATCTCTCTCTGGAACCTGAGGGTCATCTCAAATTCCTCTTCTAGATTTACTCATGTCTTCTGGTATCAATAGGTCGTTTCTTTAATACCTCCATGTCTTCCAGTCTCCCACAGAAACTCTTCCTTGATTCCTACTTTACTTTATATTTCAAAGTTTCTTCATACCAGATGATAGTTATCATGCACTCCTTTCCCCAGGTCCCTGACAGCTTAAACACCTCTTTTATTTTTTTTTCTCTAATACTATTCTCTCTATTCTTCCATAACACTTGACTTTTCATGACTACAGTTACTGCCTTGAGAGGAAGACAAAGAGTCCTGGAGCTGGAGAGGTCATAAAGAAAACTGGACTGTGCTTCAGCTACTTCAAAGTTAGCACTGCGTCGAGAATAATTTCTCTTCTTACACTGGTAAATTTTGGACTCTACTGAAAATACACTGGATAGCAACAGTCTCATAGACCTCCACATTATTATGCTACATGACATCAATAAACACTGGATAAGCGGCTGCTGCTCCCAGCAGACAATGAATTCAAGTATCATTTGAAACCTTTCTTTTCTTACATTACCCCCAAAACAAAGGGGTTTTCACCAAAGGGAGATCTGTTTCACAGAAAGCTTTTGCAGGCACAGCATTGCCATTTTTTTGACAGATGGAGTGAGTGATCTGGCAACACTGAGTTAGGGAATCTTTTGCTGGCAACAATGTAATTATCTTCATCTGCACAGTAATTAGCAAAGAGTAACTGATTTTTTTTTCTATACAACAAGACCCTGAAAATGCTTTTGGACAAGGTAATCTGGATACTGACTCCAGGTGTCTTTTCAAGGTGCTGTCCTGAGCAACAAACCTCCTCTGCTTCTTTTCTATCACCCTTGAAACATCTGTCTCCTTTTACAAACTAACAGAGGGACAGCTCTGAGAAGAGTCTGCGCAGAGCAAGCAGGCCAGATGAGGCGCTCAGTCTTGTCTAGTGGAACAGATTCTCACCCGCCACAGAGGAAGAGGGGATTAAGAAGCGCTCAGCGGAGAGAAAGCTCCATACCTTTGAGCCCTACAGGCTTAATGAGGCAGTGACAAAAAATTTGCAGGTGGGGAAAAGGATAGAGGGAAGCTTTGCTAATCTTCCCTGCAGAAGGAGAAACATTTCTGATCTTCCCTTTGAGGAAGAGGAGATAAGTGCCCTTTACTATTCTTTTTTCCCCAGGCTTGAAGAAAAACTCTATTTAAAGGGCTGGCAATAACTCATGGATAAGAGGACAGTAACTGGGACAGAGCAGGACTGTGAATGGCCCGTGGGCTTCCACTCTGTTGCAGAAAGGAGGGGAATGAGCAAACTGCTGCCCTCGCCATCCTATGCGGACAGCCACTCTTCCCAAGGAAATACTGCTCTTCTCAAAGCAGAGAAGCCCTTTGTTGCAACTGAGAAATGCAAAAATATGTTTGAAAATAAGCCAGCGTCTGATTAAAGCCCTACTGCAGCTCTGTTCAGCCCTTCCTCAGGCAGAACTCCCAGGGACTCTGTAAGAAGAGTTCTGCGGAAGCACGACTTTGTATTAGACTTTGATACTCTAGTTGGATTGAGTAGCAGCTTGTCGTGAGAATGGCTCTGCTCCAATTAGCAGGATAAAACACAATATAACACAATTCCCTGAAAGCATGGCTACTGAAGCCAAACTCCACATACAGACTTTGAGACATAGCTTATTTATAATACTTTATATCTCTAGGGTACCAGACTATATGGAGAGAGAAAAAAAAAAAAAAAGAAGCAGCAACTAGTTTGCACATTTCTGTTAGGAAGAAAGATATTAAAAAGTAAAACAGGAAAAGAAAACTACAGCAAAGACTCTAGTGACTGTGGACACTGGAGGCAAATCCAGGATTTATTCCAAAGATCTCTTCATTTCCAGTTTCCTGCACTACAACACTTCATTAAAAGCAGCTTTTATAAAGACTTTCCTTCCTCCTAAATTTGAAAGACAAACTTTATTACTAAAGTTTAATGCTTAGTCATGATGGGTGTGACCTCTTTCATTCCCTTTATCAAATACTCAACTTAGTAGATTTTCTTTTCATGTTGCAGAGATATTAGCTAGACCAGCAATTCTGTGACAAAAAAAAATTACTTCTGAGACACTATCTGTAGTGCTTATTCTGTAGTAAAGGAAGGAAAAAAAAAATTCAAACAAACAAAAAGCCCTAATCATAAAGCAAAAGGAAAGCTGAACCTCCTTCAGACCTCCAAGTTACATCAAGTGCTGGCAGCACATCATGGAAAACTGAGAACTATTTTATTTATAAATAATGAAGTAAATACATCATTCAATCCATATTTTACTTCATTCCTTCATTACTGAGCCAAAGAGGATTTCTCAAGTTCCTCAAGAATTTATCTTCCCTTGACTTTTCCCTTGAAACTCTACCATCAAAAGTTACCCTCTCCACACTCATAGCTCTTCTGGAGATAACTTCTGCCAAGATGTCACATTAATTATAATAGTTAATTACAACTATATAACCATAGTTGTTATATGCATCATCCTTAAGGTCTAGAGCATACCGCACAGTAGCTCCATCTTCAGATGGAGACTGCGAAATCCTAAGTGTCTAACATTTCCACAGATATTTTCCCCCTTCCCAAAGGAAGCCTACCTGAACTTGTGACACATACTGCTATCTAACTGCTGGGTCCTTACTTTCTCTGTACTCTTGCTCTACATTCTTAAGTATCTTTCTTCCTGCAGCAGACAGGGAAGAAAGTCAAATGGGGGTAGCAGTGATTTTGTAAGATGAGCAGTTGGATTATGTTAGAGAACACACACATGAACAGCCACAAGCACTCTGTGTTCTGTGAAGGACTTTACCTTTGGGACTTCTTTTCCTTAATCTAAAATTTAAATCACCCAAACTAAAAGTATACAGCTGTTCCTTGTGTACGGAAAGCACTTCATTTCAAAATTCAGGAGAGACAACCTCAGGCAAGAGGACAAATCCTACAGGCAGCTGCATCAAGGTGAATCAATAGTAATTCTGTTGAAGTAACTCAGGATTCTAATTATTGCAAGTGGAAGCAGGCTTTACCCCAATATTTTTGCTTTGCTCCATTTTTTTCTGAAAACCAAGGCAGAAGAAAGAAATAAATCTAAAGCATAACTAATCTTACTAGGACGTCTGGAAAACTGTGTTCCCTCACACATTTTACTACATCATTTGTCAGCAGTCACAACTGTGCAGACTGCCTCCTCCTCCTGCCTTTGCTGGTTCCAGCATGACTAGACATTAGCTAAAACCTGGCAGCCAATACCCCTAGTTACTGCTTCCGGGAGATCACTGCTGATTTTGCTGCTCTGATTTCAGTGCAATGCAAGCTCCTGTAGCAACACAACAAGCCATTTCTCCCTGTAGGAAGCCTGTGTTAACTTTATTTTTATTTTTTTTTCCTGCTGCCCTGCACACACCACATGCTCACATTTCAGCTCTGCTATCTTCCAAGCTCAGGAAAATTGCTTTGTTTCCTTAGGACCTCAAGCACTGTTTTTCCTAGAATAGTTTCTTTCTTTGTAGCCTCCTCATAGATCAGCAGTCTGTAGTTAACAAAAAAAAAAAAAAAAAGACTGAACTTTTATTTCTCCCTCTTTGGAATTTTCTCCATATTATTATTTTTGTTCATTTTTTTTTGATTTTTCTGTTCTTTGGGATTTTCATTGTGTTTTGCCTCAAACTTGATGCTGGATCGGAGCGCAGATGGTAGATCACTTTCTGTGGTTTGGGGGACTTTGCACAAAAACACTAACTGTAGTGAGGCATGAAGCAGAACTGACAGCAGAGATGGGTATTCCACAGGGAATACACACACTAATCACTACAACGTGACATGTTCCTGCAGCGAGAACTGCAGGAGGCATTAGACTTTCCAAAACCAGTATGTAACTAGATTCAAGAACAGTGGATATTAGAAGCTGTGTTCAGTACCAAACACAAGGTGTTTACTCATATTGCACTCTCGTCAAAAATACTGCCATTTTGTCAGTGCTGTTAACACTGGGAGATAAGTCTGAATGCAGATTTCAAAATATATAAAAGGCTACAGTAGTGCAAAGGGAAGTCTCTTCCTTTATCCAAATAATGATAGCTGGGAAGCCACAGTCAATGGCCAGTACAGCCAGTCCAGTAAATTAAATATAACAAAAGCAGCACAGCTTGTCAAAGAAATGACAGATACTGAAGTTCCTTTGTGACCAGGGTTTCCAACACTTTTCCAACAATTTATAGTTGTATTGAAACAAGGGACAATGGTTTCAAGAAGAGAGAAAATATACAGGTCAGCTAATTTGGGCCCTTTTTTGTGTGTGAGATATTACAAGTAGTAAGTTGTCTTTTGCTATATATTGCTTGTTACTATTTCTTTAAGGTGCTGAACTAAATCCACTAAATCCTAGTTACATAACCATTTATCAGAGAGAAGGGTAGATATACAGGACAAAATAAATAGAAATTATTACCGTTCGGGGCCATGGTTTTTAAAAGGAGCAATTCTCACAGATACATAATTTATAAGGTTAAAAAGGACGATTGTGATAATCTAGTCTGCTCTATAATGTTATATGAGGCTATATACCTTCCCTGAATTAATTCTTTATTAAACTAGAGGATATATTTTAGAACAACACTCATTCACGATCTAAACGCTTACAATTGAGGAAAAACAAAACAAAACAAAATCTCAGAGTCATTGAAGCTATTTCTCCGATGAGAGTGGCCGAGCATTGAACACAGTCAAAAGGGAAAGCAGAACATCCAGAATTATAGAGAAAAGGAACAGTGCACAAAAGGAAAATCCCTGTTTTAAGTCAGTAGTGCACCTTTGACTTGAATCCTTCAGCACTGCTCTCTAGGCTCTCAGAAGAGAAACCAAAGAAGGAGAAAAGGTACCAAAAAAGCACAATACAGTTAAATATATAAAAAGATAAAAAGCACTGAGAATATGGAAACAGGAACAATTAGCCTTGCTTTTTTATTATTCAAAGAGCTATGAATATGTAATAAGTCTAAGCAAAACAAGTACTTTGTGGAAGAGCATGTAACTCAATTGTGCCAGTTGCAATCACAAGATGCTTGAGATGCCTACGATACATTGAATTAATAGACAAACTCACAGGAGAAAAGCCTGTAATGAGCTACTGGCTACAACTATGTGGCTTTAAGGACCTGCTGAGCAAGCAGTTACAGATAGCCACACTTGTTTATATCTTTTACATCCTATAATAAGGCATGTAATGTTGTATTTCTATAAATACATGACTGTGATCAAGTCCAAATTTCCTGGAAGATTCTCTCTGTATCAGCCTGGCACACTGAGCCCTGCCTCAGCCCACGGGAAGTGCTTGACCAGAGACTTCTTAAAGTTTCAAACTTCATGTTTCTATTATTGTACACTCTTCTCCCGGTCTTTCAGAGCATAAGGAAAAACAACTCAGATATCCAAGCTTTTCATTAAAAATCTAGTTTCCTAGTCCTTAATTTGATCTTTCCTGTTGCTCCTGAAACCCCTTCAGCCTCTTGAAATACAGACACCAGGAATTTGTAACGTTGGTTTACAAAAATTAAACATTCACGTTGGTATATATTTTCCAAGATTATTGTTTATCTTTTGGCCATAGTCTTAAAATGGGAGCTCACACTTAGAGGCTTATTCACCATGATGGACAGCCTTGGTCAGGTGTGCTTTCTGGGAGGACACATTGAAAGATGACCTCTACTCTCTGTTTTGAGAGGCATGGCGTTATTTGGCTGGAGTAAAATGTACACAATTTCTTTGTTTGGAGCTTACCAAGCTATCCAGATTGTCCTTCATTATTTGCCATTTAACATTCATTCACACAAACCAAGCAGTATTAGATAATACTTTATGTTATGACCCATCATGCATAGGACCACAGCATAGCATTATAGCAGTACTTAAGCATGCCTTGTTTTTTCTTGTTCTTGAAAAGTTTTTTGACCAAACACCTTACAACACCACAGAAATACTGAGTTACCAGCGGTATGCGAAAGGCCTGTTCCTGCATAAAAGCCATTTTACTTTTATCTTCTCCCTCCTGCTCTCCCTTCACCCTTCCCTCTTTCAATCTTCTCTTTTTATCAAGTAAAAGCGTATTTCAAAGATAAAATGATCTTAAAGTCACTCCAAGAAATAAATGGGCAAGAAGCTCACTTGTGTGGCAATTCTATTAGGATCTGGCATGATCAACACAAAAGTGTACCGCACACAAGGTATTTCACCTAAAGAGCAGCACGCATGAGATACAGAGGCTGCATTTTTTCCACCCAAAATCCACACATCTGGTAAGAGCTTTACACATCGCTAAGTTTTTAGATAAAATGAACACACAATGACAACAGAAGTACACCTGAAAATTAATTTGGCACCTTACTTTTCCACCCAGCTCATAGGCTAATAGCACTAACTCCATTTCAGACCCTTCTAACATTAACTGTCTCACAAAGACATAATCTAGTCTAATCAGGGCACATGATTGAAAGACAGAACAAATTCCTTTGTTCTGTTATGTGGCCTTGAACAAGCCACTTCTGTTTCTTTCCATCTCTTTTGTCTATTTAGCCTGTGAAGTCACAAACTTAGCATAGACTTGTATGTGGTCTGCCACAGTGGAGCCCTGGTATCCAGTGAGACCTCCAGATATTCTAGCAATATAAATTATTAATATCCAGCAGTGTACCATGCTCATCATCATTTCTGTCACCAGGCTTGTACTAAGCTTCCCCTAAACATCCGTAAAGTCTATGGAATACTGTGGCGTATCCACCCACTCACAGTTCAGTCTGACACCTGCCAAGCAAAGCCTAGTAACCAGAGATGGTTAGAGAGTTTTAGAGAATGACTTGCTTCTGCGTCACTCAACACTTAAGACTATTTCTCCACTTGTCCACTGGTTCATCAGCAAATACGCTATTTACATGGTAATTTCTCTTCCCAGTTTACAATATGCCTTGTGAAAACCCACCTTGTATAAACTCTAACCATAACTGGGATTAAAGGCATTGACTTTATAAGGTATTAACACTACAACCTGTAAAATACTGTGAAATAGTAGTTTTTGACACAATTCTGGACTATTATAGGAAGTGCTGACTCCTGAAGATGGCTTCCATTTTTCTAAAGGACTGAGCCAAACCATACCCTGTGTGGCACTGAAGCGCGTAAAGCATCCCCAGGCTGTTGCTCTTCTCCCTCAGTACACAAATCAGCTGATTTAAAACAGGCCTTTATATGTCTGTTTGGTAGTGCTGTTGTGCAACTCCCTCCTCAGACAAGAACGTCACCATCTCCTAAAAATGTCACATCCAGTCAATGGAGGGAAGAAATCAAGGAAAAGATTGCAGCAGCAAGTCAGATTTTGGAAGCGCACAAGAACGAGCAACCTGCTCAGAAGCAGAGATCTCCCAGGACAAAATATCTTCATCCATCTCATAGTGCCTCCGCTGGGGGTTTAATCCACCGTGTAACGCTGCCAACAATTTACGCTGACAAAAGCTGCAGTGGCAGTTACACAAAACACGGCATAACAGATCTGATACTTACAGGCAGCACGGAATAAACTGCGTGCTTTAACGACTAGGCTTCCTTATCAAGAGAGTTTGTACAATTTGAGATGTCTGTGGGCTGAAGGCACAACATACATCATACGCTCCATAATAGCAATCAGAGCTGCCTGTCTCAAGCCATAACCATAGAAAAATGAGGGCCTGTCAGGAAGATGGCATTAAAGAAAGGACACTTTGCTTTTGACAGGAAAGGTGATCACACACATCAACTTGCCACCATCCAATTAACCCAAGCATAGCAGACACAAAATTGCAAGGGGTAAAAAGGTTTTTGACAAAGATAGTCAATCTGAACTTGCTCTTGCCTAGAGCATGTTTGTTTTTAAAAACTATAGTCTACCCTTAACCATAAATAGTATTTGGGGGTTTCAGAGTATTATAAAAAAGCATGCTCAAAGGTATTCTGTTGCTAAGGATAGATTAATCGCCTTTTCATTATGTTTATTTATGGCATTCTAATAGAATTTAATATAGCCAGGGTCTATAATAATTTTGAAATCTATATAACAAATTTAATCAGCTTTATATAAAATCAACAGTGTATTGCAAATAAAGCAGCAAGTTTCTGTACAAGACAAAACAACAGTCTTGAGCTAAGATTAGCTAGTCCTCCCAAACTGGATGAGACAATGCACACGTGCAACTAATATGAAAGCACAAACAGTGCATGGATTCTCTAACAGTTTATTTCAATAGTTTTCAAAAAAAAAATTTAAGATGCTGTATTTTTGTGAAAGAAGGGTAACGTGGTTTTTGAGATGTGGTTGAACTTCAGCAAAAGGCTCTTCCAATTTTACTGAAAGAGTTTTTCTAATATTCTGAATGAGGGTAGAAAATCCACGTTGCAATATAATAAACATGAATAGTACATGAACATGAAAAGTACATGAACATTGCAGCATGACAAATTTGTGCTCATATTTCTCATGAATATTAGCCAAATTAAGGCACTTCTCTGCAGCTTGTAATAACTTTCTTATAAAGCTCCTCTTGCTAGGGAACAGTCAAATATCAGTAACGGTAAGAGCAAAGAGAAACACAGGACTTTTCAACACATAGCTCACAAGGGAGGCCAACAGTACAGTCTCCATGTTGCAGCTTAGAAAGCAGAGACAAAGGGAGACAACCCAGAACTTTACAAGAAGTAAAGAGGATAAATAGCTCAAAGGCCTTGTAGGTCGCAGGTGCGTTCTCTACAATTTACATCACTTGGACTTCACTGCCACAAAGCATCTCAAAGAATCATATTTTACATATGCACAGGGCATACTATTAAATAAATTCACCCAGCAGCCACCCCTTTTCCTTGCCAGCCTCTCTATCTGGTTCAATTTGTGTCTCTTTATGATCTGCTGCTAGGAGCTATCGGTACCTAGTGCACTGTGTCCATTTCTCAATCCTTCAAAGTGAGCACCTCTGCCCCTGGATGGCCCCGAGCTGTTCCAGTCCTAAAGGGAGACATTTTTTCTGTTAATCTTCCCATTCAAAGTCAACAGGCAGCCTCAGAACCTACATGAAAAAAGCATCTTAAACTCATGCTTAACTTTTCTATAGAGGCAAGATGGAAATTTTCCCGAATAGAGACCAGGATGGGCTTCTAAGTGAAAACTTACCTATTTGTATATTTATCGTGTGCGTGTTGTAGAATTTACTTACTGCTTGGCAATAGGGCATCAGCCAGGCACCTTGTCAAATTTCTATCACATAGGATAGATCAGAGCTCCTAATGCCAAATTAAAGCTTGATTATTGGAAAGGGATGCTATAAAGACTTCCTTCCAGGATTAATTATTTAGCAGAAGAGGGGCAGAAAGAGCAAAGAATAAGGAGGGTATTAATGTCACAATTTCAAGTCCTTTGTGTTTTTTTTGTTTGTTTTTCTTTGTTGTTGTTGTTTTGTTTTCTGTATTCTAAGCAAAAGCTAACATGAGATAAGGCAGGACATCCAATAGATGAAACGAAACGGCTTGCTTAGGATTGCTGACAGCCTAACCTTATTAGGACCTCAGTTTCCCTTAGATGGTGTGGATATTCTGAATTAGGAATTTATTAGGGGAAACATAAGGGAAACAAGCCTCAAGCTATATTTCTTCACTCAGCTTCCCTCTTTGCGCAATTGCTCATTCACATCAGTTTCTACGGGAAGATACCTTGCAGATACTAAGACGTGCAGTAAGAGACAAAGAACTATCTTTACAAATCAGAATCAATTCATAAGATTTTATATCTATGATTAGTGCACTAGGGCAAAGAAGAGAGAGGAGTGGGAGGCCAGTTTCTGTGAATCAAGCCATTTTCCCTATATTTTCTGGTGTATGAATAAGACAGCTCACATTTGATTAAAGCAGAGGAGAAGGAAGTAGTAGAGATCTTTATGACAACAATGGTCAAAATGGCTAGATCAGCTGGCCAACTGATGACATGATCATAGAATCATAGAATGCCTAAGGTTGGAAGGGACCTCTAGAGGTCATGTAGTCCAACCTCCCTGCACACGCAGGGCCACCTAGATCAACGAGATCAACAAGATCAACGTGATCAACTAGAGTGGTTTGCCTAGACAAACATAAAGGTCATAAAACAACTCCATAGTGTGCCACATTGAAACAGGCCACAGATGTCCATTCTTTGATTAGGACAAAGCTTTTACAAGTAAGTTCAAATATCTAATGGCTTTTAAAGCTACAGAGGTCTCATGACTTAGATGTTACAGTTTGAGTTTACACGATGAAAGTGAAACTCTTCTTGCCCAGCCTTGCAAATTGGCAATGCTTGGTAAATACTATCCAAGTACAGTAAGAAAGTTCCCTCATTCCTTATCTTGTCAGAATGCTTTTGAAATAAATAGGTCAAATCTTGAAATTTGTATTCAGGCAAAAACTGCAAAGAACCCAGATCTGAAGAAAGATTTGACTCAAAACCATATATTCAACCATACAGTCTTTAGATATCTGATTTTAAAGAACTGCAAGTTAGCTTACAAAAATAAAAGTAGTATGTGCCTTATCTCATTTTTTTTTCCTCAATAATACGACCAGAGGCCTACTCCCCAGCTTCCATCCTTCCTAAACAATCTAGCCACCTGACTAGCTGATTGGAAGAGTCAATTAAATTGTAACAGGTTGATTGTGTGAAATATAAACTGAAGACAAAATAAGGGTAATGGATGTCTTTGGCCAGGTTTCTGTGCTTCATGTGAACGGAGGACAAGACTGGCCACATATGGTATGGGAGCTTAGGTTTGGAAGGCAGATACAGCAAACTACTGATAAAACAAAGAAAAATCAAGACAGTGTGGTGTATATATAGCAAGCCAACCTGAAAGATTGGACTGAGGACCACGACTTTCATTTCTGAATATCTATATCTTACTCAGATCTCTACGATCCTGTCACCATCTCTACTGCTTGCCTTTCATCCCTGCCTATAAAGAGGAAACAAGGAAGCCTTAGCTGGAAAGGGCCTACAGCCAAAAACTATGGTTGCATCCAGGCAGCAGCTGGTGAGGCAGGCCACCTGGGTGGAAGTCACATAAAACACCACAAATACAGTTCGTTCCTTGGAAATCCTACCACGGCCTTAACAATACAGTCATTTAAAAATCAGTAATTTGGAAACTGGTTGCTATGATGTATAGAAGCATAAGATGATAGAGACCAAGAGTTGTCCCTGGGATCAAGATTCTCATCACCATGTCAATGAAAATGCACATAGGAATATGAGATAAAAAATCTTGGAGAATGACAATGCCCCACATATCAGAGGACCACCCTGCATCGCTGCCACTACAAACATGGTGCTGAGCTCCAATACAAGTTGTGATCTAGGTTCCTGCCTGATTACAACGTACTGACATTTTATTCTTCTCCTGAATGGCTATCCGTCAAACATGATTCATACTCTTGTACTGGAGAAAAATTCATTATATAAGTGAAAGAGACTCTACACAATATGCCTGCCATCAGTAGGATAACCTATTTTATAGCCTGCACTCTTCAATATGGTAATGTAAGTACATCACCCATGTGCTTCCCCACTCTCTCAGGGCTGCATTTCTTACTTTGTTTTTAAATCTAGCTACTTAGTTTCAAGGAAGCATGAAATGGACTTGACTGTTTTGGTGTAATAGGTTAATGGTAATGGTTGCAGTCAAGAAAGAAAGAAAGATTTGATGAGGGAACTGAAAAGTCAGTAGTTTGCCCTGATCTGGATAAAAATGATGGAGAGGAAGCAGTGCTAAGCATCTCCTGAGCTCCCATCTTCAGATAATTTTGCAAACATACAAGGTGTAATGCAGAGTGTCTCTATGGCCTCCAACCACCCCTCCACCCCTTTTCTTTTTAATTTAGGCAGAAATTGGGCACAAGAGACAGCAACATGACAACTCCCTAACAGACATGCTGACTAACCAACAACCCCCTCCTGGGAGGGCTTCTAAGGAAAGGAGTGGGATTCAAAGTCCACAATCTATTCTCTTTCCAGCCTTTCAGGACAGATGGCTCGTAAAGAGCTCCAAATTAGAGACTGCACATACTAAATAGGCAGGTATTTGAGGATTTGCAGTTTTCCAAACATAAATTGCACGGATGCTAACTCATTTACTAGAGAGTACTAAAAAATTACAAAAGAACTATGCTTTCCTTTTATTACCTTCATGGACTGAGCTCAGCTGCTGACTAGAAAGGAAGGGCACTTAATCGCAGCCCCTATCCTTCCATTGCAGTGGTGTTTATCTGGGAACACATTTGTCTTGAAAACTGTTGTTTTGAATTGATCCTCTGAGTCATCTTAACCCTGCTAAGAGTTGAGGCTTGGGTACACTGTATTATTTTCTCAAATCTACCTGTGGTTTATTTGCAAAAGCCACCTTTCTATCATTTTATTGACACAAAAATGGAACCTGCACTTAACCCTGCCACAGTTGCTAACTGAACACAAATCAAAGACTTCCAGTCTTCACTGGCAAAAATATGAACTATTCTCTCCAACTGAAACAGTCCCAGCCTATTTGTATTTGTCAGTTTCAAAAAAAAAAATGATATAAACCACAATATCAGGTCTACCCCACTCAGAAAACCCAGGACACCCAGTCTCCCTGATTTGTCTAGGGGTCTTCTTGCTGTGACAATCAATTTGGCAAAATATTTTGCAATTCCATTTCTGTATGTTTTTACTTTGTCTTTTGGGGCTTTACAGAGAGTGAATTAGAGCACAGCACAGTTTTGTTGTTGTTAGGTTTTTTTGTCTTGCATGATAGGGCTGGAACAATGGCTGAATTTCTCCTTCTTGAATAGCTTCTCATAAGGCTATGAAAAGGAAAAAAAGAGGGAAACAGGGAAAAGGCAGATCCATGAAGGCATCAAAAACATGCTAAAATGCTACTGCTAGCTCAGATTAGTGCCTCTATACAAAAGAACAGAGAACAACTCAGGCCACTAACAGTACAGTGCTCATGACCAGGGTGGAGTCCATGTCCTGTGTCCAGGACACTGCAGCAGTTTTCCAAACTGCTAAATTATAAATGTTTTAAATGATATTTTTAAGTCACAATTGGTTACATTTTGGTCTGATGATCTTTATGAAGTCCTGTTAGATTTTTTTGTTTTTAATTAAGGTAATGCTTAAGTCATGAGGCTGAGTATTATTTCTTACCTCATTAATTCTATATTAAATTACAAGGAAAAAAATATCCAAACAGGTCAACAGGGCACATGACAGCAGGAACATTTCAGCTGGTCTGAACTGTCATCTCAGTACCTGCAGGCCCAGATCATCAAATGTTAATGTTGAGCAGCCTTTGGGGATAGGAGCCCTCACTTTGCCAGTGCTCAGCACCCGCAGTTCCAAGCACAGCTGGGAGGATCTACGAGCATTTGCCCAGTCTCACAGTCACTATAGTGTAACCTAATGCACAGCACAGGTGGAACTTATGCAGAAATTTAGGCGAGTCTCCTTTTTGGAGAGAGAGAATGACAGTTCTGCAAGATCCCTTTCTGTTGACTACTATAGAATTAACACTGGATGTTATCCCAACATGATGAAGGGAAAAGATTGATATGCTAATACTTTATGTGGCACAGTCAAGGATCACAAACAGTTTTGTTTAAACAAATTTTGACATGATACAGCATTGATATCATGTAATCTAATTCTACAGTTTCAAGGGAATTAACTTAGATTTGCATCAGAAATTTCAATGAGTAGAGCTCTACAGACTGTGATAGTGGAAAAGGCTGAAAAAATTAAAATACTTCAATCTGATAAGCCTTAAAATGGAAAGGAAGTGAGGAATAAATAAAAGAATATAAAAAACTGAGAAGGTTTGGTGAAACACCTTTTCTGATTAAGTGATAACTACTGAAATTAAAGCATCAACTTACTTTTTCTTAAGACAACAATTATAACTCTAGGCACCTACTTGCTAGTAGATATTAGAGACAGGTGCATTAAAAACGAACATTCATAGAAATAACAAAAACATCCAAGGATGAAATTTTCTTTTTAATTTCCTTTTTCATTACGATTACACTGTTGGGCTCCAGAGTATACTATGAACAGACAGCTTAGGAAATTGTTAAAACTGCCCAAAGAGGATGCTTCCTCTTCTTGTATTGGCTCTTGCTGCTAAAAGTTACCAGCACCAAAACACGCTTCTGGAAGAACCTCATAATATTTCCATATTTAAAGTTAAGATTAGGAATATCCATCACTTAGAAGCTTTCCTCAATGTTTAGAGTATTGTTTCCATAGGCAGTACATACTCAATCTGATTTTTAGAAATTGCATCCTAGTGTTAACTCCAACAGTAAGACAAGTAAACAGCTTCCCTCACCCACAGGATCACATTTTTCCTGGTCGCTACATTTATGAAAGCATAAGGAAACATTTTCATTGGACCCATTCTTGAAAACATCAAGAACATATCACTGCCTTCTATTTACTAGAAAAAAATGAGGGAAAGAGGGACAGTGGGAAAAGTGCTGCCCCAGTGAACCTCCAGACATATCATCCACTTTGGAGAAGAGCAGCATGGTTTAATAGATGCACTGCAGAGCAGCAGCGCAGGTGACCAAGGTCCTAAATCCTTATGCTGGAAGAGACTTGTGATAATGCTTCCTACAAGTTGCACAGCATTTTTGCCTCAATTTCTCCCTCTTTAAGAACAACAGCAACGTTTTTATTAAATGGTTAAAGACTGCTCAGAGATCTCTGAATGGGAGAACTCTAGACAACTACAAACCTCATCCAAAAACTGTCTGGTTTCTTCTTGAGAACATTCACAGATCTGTTTGCAGGCCCAACGGCTCCTGATGGCAGGGTAGCTTGTTCTACTGCTCAGTCCACCCCTTCTGCTTGCAGCTGTTCTCAGGACACATACAATCATCCCATTTGTTGTGATAGCAATGGTGATAATGATACCGTGCGCAGTAATGAAAGGCGAGCACGCATTTCACTTTCTGTGAGGGTTGGTGCTTGGGCAACACTGCCTGCCAGCTGTCTCTGTCCACAGCGCAACCTGTAATTTAGTTAACAAAATGAGCCATTTCAAAGATCAATCATTATCCTGGCTGTCTTTATCCATTTATTCTTGCTGCCTGGGATAAACACAGTAGGTCTCACAAACAAGGCATTTCAGGTGGAAAGGATGGAAAAATAAATATCAAAAAAACAGGAATCTCTTGCTCAATCTGATCTGCCTGCTTATCATAGCAGTAGAACTTGGGCTTTTTCTCATCTCTAAAATTAAACAGAAGCCTCTTTATCATACATATTTTTACCTTTCTCATTTTTACCTTTTCAAGGCCACTCTTTCCCTTCTAGTCTCTTTGATGCATTTTACAGGAATTAGTGTGGTATATGCGGTCTGACCAGAAAAATCTTACTAAAAAGTCATTTCTACTTTACATCCATCATGTGTTTTTGAAGCCAAGTGGATGCTATGGTTCAGTTAGTTTCCTAGACAGATGAACTTTAAGGGGTCAAAAAGCTTCAGTGGCCACAAAGAAGCAATGTTTGACACTACTGATATTTCATCTGCCATTTGCATGAAAGCTACGGAAGGAAGTCGGAACCTTTCATTGATTGCACTGTTCCCTCTTGATGGAAGGGGGATATTAGACCCCTCTACTAACTAGTAGTGGGGACAATGCTTAGAATACTCCAGGCTTCTTCCGTTCCACAATTACTTGCAGTCAGTACATGGAGACAGATTACTTTGCCTCAGAGTGATTTGGCTCTCCAGGCTAAACAGCCACCAACCACCTGAGAGCAACAGCAGAAATGATATACACACAACCTGACAGATTATAGGTCCTGACTTGAGGCTGGAGTCTTCAGGCACATCCAGCCTTGAACATTCAAAAATGTCTGCAGAAAAACAGCATGGAGAAACAGAGGGAAGACATGGAAATCATTTTGCAAGCCAGTGCTCCTCTAATTGCTCGGGAACCAAGAGGCGAGATGTAACCAGTCACTCCTGTCAATTCACTGTTTAGCTCTGACATGGTGGGAACACTAGCTAAACCAGTGCAAGAACCACCTGGCCTGCTGAAGACCTGAAATTCTCTATAGCCAGCAAATGGATTGGCAGAGTACCCAACTTCTCATTTATTATATAAGAGAAAAAACATTCAGGTTAACTGTGGCCACATTATTGGGTCTATTCATGTGATGTCATTTCCAGACTTAAGGTTGAGTGGTAAAGTCCTACCCCAGAGTTAAGCACCTTTTTCACCATCTCATGGTTCCTGCATGACACAACTGCTGCCATTTACTCTGAGAACAAGTCAGGGGATACATCCCAGGCCTTTACTGGGATCCTTTACTTTAAGCTGAAGAATTTTAAAAGTAGTCAGTACAGATCCCTGGAGCATAGGGATGGTAATTGAGTGTCTTTGTGGTTAAGTATTTGATTCCCCTATCCTTTGAGTGCCAAAAGGCAAACTATGGTACCAGAGATTTTTTTGCATGTTCTAACCTACTAGAGGTTATTTATCGCATGAACTTTGGAGATTAACCTGGTATGTCTCAAACATATTCTATTTGTTTGCATATCACAGCACAGAGCAGAATGTAATTTCAGCATAAATCACTCTATGCAATGATGTAAATCTTCACATTCTCATTCAGTTTTCACTCAGCCATTGGTTAATGTTTTCTAATCAGTTTTCCCTTAATTTGGTTTCTGCTTTTTCCACTCCTGCCCCTCTGCCAAGAGAAGAGATCGGACCTCTGAGTGCTGTAGGGATATGGATAATACACAGAGGAAGCAGAAAGGAGAAAGGAAACTCTATTTTACCTTGAGTAGTGTCAGAGCACTGGGATAAGAACCCTGGACTGGAGCTGAAGGAGCTATTTGAGCTTACCTGTGCCATGAAGCGCTGGTGCTGAGGGGCATGTGCACATAGAAAGCCATCAGATTAAGTTTAAATGATTCCCCTGTTGTTTTTAATGGCTAAAACTATAGCCGAATCACATGGGTGGCCCTTTAGCTCTGCTCCCAAAAATATTGACTCAGAAAAGAAACAAAATTTAACCTTCAGGACACAATTCATAAAACGGTACTACATTAGGAACCAGAAGGTGAAAAATGCATGGTACCAGGTCTAGGTTTTTCCTTCATGCATACTAGGAGTAATAATACACTGCCGTCTCATAGGAGCTTTAACTCAAACAGTTACAAAGTGCTGTGATATCTATTCAAAGATACATATATTGTTAAAATATATTTTTTCTCAGAATAAAATACAAACTGCGATAATCCTAACAACATTCTGCATATAATATATTTAATAGACTTACAGTTAAAAAAAAAAAAAAAAAAAAAAAAAAAATGCTAGTAAAATTATGCAGTATTTAATACTTTATATTACAGGTAGCCTGATCGCAGGCTACCTTCCTGAACACTGGAAGGTAGCATAAACTTTCCAGTTCCTTTCTGCCTTTTCTTTTAAAGATGATATTCATGATGCTTCTGACAATTAGAGACCTGCAAATCCTTCATCATTGGCAAGTACAGTAACAAAAATAAATAACATAGTTTATTAAAAAAGGATAACATAACACCAATATTCTTTAAGTAATCATATCTATTAGGAATCTTTGGATCTACAATGAAACACTAGATAAAAGAAAACAGGTGTCAGATGGAATTTCAAAGGGCCCTTTTAAAATGCGCTCTACCAAAAGACACTATAAAAAACATAATAAGAGAGTGCTGCAAAGAATTAGAAACTGATAAAAAAAGACAGTAAACAAAGTAAGAATAAAATTCATTTTTTTGGTTTTTTTTTCAGTATGACAAAAAATAATAGAGAAGTTCTGCTTAAGAAGTCCTATCTCCCATTATTGTCACTGTTGTGGGAAAAGAGTAAATAAGAAGGAAACAATTCTGCAGCTGGCATAAAATTATTTAAGTTATTACTTAGAAGAGTCCTACAAAAGTGGTCTACACAATGGTAAATTAATTTATTCTTGACAGATGCAAAGAAATGCACACCAAAAAGAAATAATAACTGCATATATATGCTGCTGGGTTCCAAATTAACTGGAAGCACCAAGAGAAAAGCCCCCCATGCATCTCTCAAACTGTCAAGGCCTGAACACAAGACACAACACGTGACATCCTAAACGAGGGATACCGTAAAAGTATTCAGGCAGAAAACTTAAAAGGCTCTGGGATTTGTTTCCTTATTACAGATCATTCTTTCTGGAAATCAAAATTTGACAGACATCAAAACAGACAATAAACACAGATTGATTCCGGAAAGAAAAAGAAAAGTGATAGAAAGACACATCCACATATACATCTACACATGAAGATGCAACTGTAGTGTCATCTACCCTGGATCCTGCAAAACAGCCAGAGAAGCAAATGCTTCTCAACTGGATAACCGAAGATGCTGCAAGTGACCTTCCTTGTGACTCGTGAAAAGCAGGAACAAGACCACCAGCCTTCCCGTTAACATCAGTGGGCACAGCAGGAGCTCTTGCAGTACATGACAGGATCAGGACCACATGGCTGTTCAGTCCATTAAGAAAATCTCGACGGCAGTATGTTTTCTAAAACAAAACAACTTCCACCCTGAAATCCCCACTCCATTATGAGTTATGGGAGAAAAGTATGGATCTTTCCATCACAGGGTGACACTGGAGCCCCTTGGTAGGGTTCTAGTGTGGACGAGGTAATTCCTGAACATAAGGAAAGCATTTCTGCTTTTCTACAGAAAGACATTTCTGTAGGAAGCATAAATTCTAACTTCAGGGTGCAAACCAACCAGTAAGTCACAGAATGAGGAAGCAGCAGCTTAATGCACACGGAGGCATCAGAAACTACCCCACACAAACTAACAGTCTGAAGAATCATCATCATGTCTACAATATTATGAAGTAATCCAGTTTTGCCTTTGATAATATTTTGTCAAGATGAACACAGGCAAAGCATATATTCAATTTCCTTTATTTTTTTAGATTAGAGAGTCACTGCTCAAACTCCTAGCTTTTTCATCTCTCTTCATGGGGCAAGATTCATGTCAAGCAAACCTGAGCTCTGCACAGTTTATACCAGTACTGGAAAGACGGTCAGAGCACAAGCCGAAGGTGCTCATTGCCAGGAGATCCCATCCTAGGCGAGTCAAAAGGAAGCCTGCTTGGCTTTGGTAGGTGCTACAGACAATGGAGACGGCCGGCCCTCTGTGGCAAACGTTCCTTAACAACTTGCAAGGTAGAAAATACGACCAGTGAGAAGGATGGAATGTGCAGGAGGAAAAAAAAACTAAGAAAGTAAAAAAAACACCTTTGATTATTTTGCCAGTATATGGATGGGTTAAATAAAAAAGGTAAAGGCAGTAGTAACTACAAAAAACAAGGACCCTATCCCAAACGGCAGAGCCCCCTACTGACATAATTAAACTTAAAACAAAAAGAAGTGCCCCACACAGCTAGGGCAGCAAATTCACCTTGGATGGGATCTCCTTTAAGCAGATGCGGGTCGAAAAGAAAGGCAAACCTTGTTCTTTATTGCCTTGAACAAACGTTTGCACTCACGTAAATATAGTGAATGTAAAAAGCTGCCAAAACAGAATTATAAAATTTCCCTATGCTTCTGGTGGGATAAAGATAAGGGCAGTACGTCATAGGCAGGGAGATCCAAGTGCATGACAGGAAAGAATCTTAGTAAGTCAATCAGTACCAAATTACACATATCCTCACAGTCTTGCACACCACGATAAAATGCAAAGTTCAGACGTCAGAAGGAAAAGGAGGAGGAGCTGGGAACACCTTTTCTTCAGCACTCTAAAGAGAGAAATGGCAAGAGGATGAGTCATCAGTGTGAGTTTCTCTATTCTTATTCTCTATTTACTGATATTCCATATACGTGATCCAGGGCTTCCAACTTTTGGGAGTTATATCCTCTTTTCACCTTTATCCTGGTCAGCAGAACACAGCAGAACACCCTCCTGCATGGTTTAAACCAGAAAGCAAAAGAAGGAACTTAATAAAAGTCTGATATGAATAAATATTCTCCTCCTACACTGCATCCACCATTATCTTCAAAGATGCCTTTCCCTAATATTTCCATATCCACTTTTATGCCAGGAATATATCTGTGAGGAGAAACCAGTCTGTCCTAAATGGGAGGGAAGTTTGAAAGGTAGTATCTCTTCATCCAAGCAGCTCTTGATTAATGTACCAGGAGAAGATATTTCACACTTGCTCCTTAAGACCAACCTGACACCTTACCAGCTGCTTCTGTACTATTCTTCCACAATGGCAAGAGTAATCCAAAGTGCCTTCTCACTTTCTCTGCCAGCACGGTGGCTACCTGCTGTTCATTTGTCCCAGTCTGTTTCCTGATAGGGAATGTACTCTCTTATTTCCCACTCACTTTGCAAGCCTTAGCTTTTGATATGACACAGACACAGCCATTATCTCTACCTCATTTTACAACTTCTCATCAGAGGAAACTAGCTTCCCACTTCTTGCTCCAACATCACTGACATAAAAAATACTTTGCTTGATTCTTGGTGCTACTCTGGTACAGTGGCCTTGGAAAAAGAAAAAAAAAGAAAGAGAAAAAGTGGGGGCCAACATGTTTCAGGGGATTCCTTAAATAGTATGGCAAAACTATCAGTACTGTATAAGCAGCAAGGTATTCCTCTCCTGAAAGCATCTGCTAACATTTAAGAATGAAAGTTATGAAGGAATGCAATGGGTATTAGGGACTATGGGTCTTGTATTTTTAAAAAATAAAATTATTCGGGAAAAAAGTCAAGATGCCTTCAGCATCATCAAAATGGATCTTTAACATATAATAGGCAGGAGGATCTAAAATACTTCTACCAGGACATGAGCCAATCCTGGCAGACATTGACAACCCATTCTGTGTTTCACTACATTATCTCAAGAGTGGAAGTCTGAATAAAGTACATTTATCATCACAATCAATAGCTGGAAGGACACTTGAAAACAAAATGACAAACCTGCCGCAAACTCTCTGGTTTATCTGGTGGGCTAACACCTGCCATGTGCCATTATATCAGTGCGACAAAAGTTAGGAGACCAGGATGACTTTCTTTTCTTTTCAAAGGCCATTTTTGCTGTTGTCTGCGTGATTCAGTATTCTCAAAGCCATTGTGTCTGTGCAGGTAAAAGCCCTGTGGGGTTTGTTTGCCCTTCTAGCAAGCCATGCAGCCATGTCCTAAAGTAGGGTGCCAAACTGCCAGCGTGTTTGCCAGTGTTGTACAACTGGTCCTTTTGAAATGATACAAAACAGAATGAGGAACAGACTACAAGAGGAGAGCACAGCTTGCCAAATGGCATCTCCTGTCATATGCACACACTGGTCTGGATAGCCACTCGGGTGCAGAAGCAGAAAGCTATTAGCATCAGGACAGGAACAGACATCCAGTTTCCCCACCCACCCAGATGGAGGAGAACAGAGCATCTCACTCATAATGGCTTTCAGAGACAAAGGGACACAAAGCAGCATTAAACAACAACAACAACAAACAAAAAAACAGCTATTAGTGTCTGGTCCATGAAAATATTCTAAATCCAAATCAAAATTAAAAAAGAAATCCTGGAGGCACTTCATTGACGGGACAGTATGTACAGAGGGAAGCACTCTAGTTTATATATATAAAAAAAGGACTTTCCTCATTCTCTGTAATTCTATAGTATCTAACATACCAAAAGATGGAGATGCTTTTATTCATAGCTTTTAACTTTCTCTCTACAGTGCCCTTGCAATAAGGCAGTGAGAAGAAACAACACTAACAATGCTGATACTACAATACCAATAGTACTAATTTATCCTGAGCTACAGCAAGAAGATCATCAAGTGAGCAGTTGCATCACACTGGGCATGGGGACAACAGTCAGAACACAGAGGAGGCAGTGGCGGGACACTAGCAACACACTGGACCCAGAAAGGTAACACTCAGTTCCTTGGCTAACAATATTCCCTTTGAAGTAGCTCACAGAGTAAAGAACCTGAAAGGAAGAGTTGATGGAAGAGACAAGAAAACAGTCTGAGATAAAGTTTCAGAGGGAGGGTAGAAGAAGAGGGGACAGAATCAAACCACCAACTAGAAGAGCTGGTAGGAAATTCAACATTTTTGTTCTATGTAAAATCTTTGAAGAAGACAGGTTTGAGGAATAACGGACTGAGGTTCCAGCAGAGTTTCTATTGCAGGGTAGTCACTATTATTGTTGCTCTTTAATAAAATTGTTTAATAAAGACACAACTCCAAGACTGTCATAAAGTCCTTTGAAGCATTTGAAGCATTTTAAGTATCTTGCGAGGAATGTAACTATACCTATCAATTAAAGGAAGATACAAATGAGATCTGAAATAAAACACACTGAAGCAATTGTGGTGCTGAGAATTAATTTGCCACCATGAAGTCACTCCACCCTAAAACAATTTAGCTTGGGAAAATGCCATAATGGCAGATTAAAGGTTGAAATTTCAAGTGACAAAAAAAAAAAAAAAAAAAAAGAAAAAGAAATTACAGGCTAATCTGAACTGGGGCAAGGAAGCAGGGCTAGCAAACCTTCTGCTGTGAAAAACACTCGGAGATATTTAAAGAACATAAACAGTTGGAACATCAGTTCTACCATCTGTCTTAAATGGATCATCTCCAACAAGATGGTGCCACCTGACACCATTTTGAGGCCCTAATTTTGTGTCAGCTCTGAGACTAAGGGGAGTTAGCTTTTATAAGACTTAAATGGTAGCTTCCATGGATGCTGCCCACAGCATCTAGAATGGTTCTTATTTGAGCTCCTTTCAACCTTATCATAGCAAGTTTGAAGGATCAAAGAAGTTTGCAGCCAAAAACCAAAAAGGGCATCTATTATTTGTAACAGAAAATAACATACTAGACCTATATTATTTGAGGTTTCTTATTTGATTATTTTTTGTCGTTATTCTTTTAGTATCCAAGAGCTCTCACGGAAAGTCTGCGTATTAAGGTAGGACTAAAGAGGAAACAGTAGCAGGGTTGTAAGAACCCTAAAGAAAAGAACTATTAACAGAAATCACGTTGAAAGGTACGCCTTGTTCTGCCCTAGAACAAGCACCAGGACACAGCCCGTTACACCAGCTCTACTCGCAGAGCCACGATCTCCATGCTCCTGAGCACAGCCAAGTTGAACTTCAATGACTATAGCGCTGAGAATGCTATTTCTTTGGGAAGTTCTGTGTGCTTTCAAGCCACTTCCCCCAAATATACCTTTGATAAGATGTAGCTGATGGTTCCACTAAGGTCTGTGGTCATTTTGCCCTTTTCTTACAGCACTTAATTTAAACATAGATTACCTTCTCCAAAGTTTAAACCAAGTGTAAATTGGAGGTGAAAAGTTATCAGCATTGCTCTTTTAAACAAAGCTTTTCCCAAGGTTCCCAAGATGTGAGAACATGCTGGAAGAAGGGAGATGACATCTGATTGATGTGCACAGTATTAAACTGTGGAGGTAGCTGTCAAATGAAAAGGTAACCCACTTTCAAGGAAACTGTTAATATCCAAGTCAAGCCATCCATCTCCTTATACTGTTAAAGAAAACACAGAAAGTTCTCATTGTGTGCAGGAGTAAATCCCTTATGGGAGATACGCTAAGCACCAGAACCTCAAACCATGAATTGTAAATGTCATGCTCACAGTATGTATGCACAACTCACTGATTTATATGTACAGATTAACTGCCCGACTTCTCAAGAGAGAGAGCATGCTGCAATTCCTGAGAGCATACAGCAACGTCACGCACCGCTTTACAGTAAGAAATGCTTACACCAACAGCGTAGAACTTGAACACAGCACAAGTGAATCCACACATCAAGACCCAAACACTTTTTTTTTCCTGGTTTCTTAGCCATTCTGAGCTACTCCATCCAGAGCCATGTGGCTACTCATTGAACTTCCATTTTCCTTAGCAATTGTCCATACAAACACAGAGCTGCATAATCTCTCCTTCGGTTCACCACCACAGACAACCATGCCATGTTTGAAGGCTCACCTGTACTTTAGCACAGTATGGAAGAGATGTACACAATAATAGACTGTATCAAAAGCACATCCCTAACCAATCTCTCAGTCATCTACAACCATAGTGATTTTTCAATACCTTCTTTGAACGTGAAAGATAGAGTTTCTTTCTTGCTTCAGCTACTAAAATCAGATGTGCCACCTGCTCTAGGTGGCCCTGTGTGTGCAGGGGGGTTGGACTACATGACCTCTAGAGGTCCCTTCCAACCTTAGGCATTCTGTAATTCTAGATCTAGTCAAAATTATTTGCTTGAAATCCTTCTACACTTCAGAAAGCATAGAAGGAGTTAATAGTAGCTTTCAGACTACTTTCAGAGGACAATCCAGCCCATTTATTTTTTATGGCATGATCTACCTGTTGGAAGTGGTCATCCTTCTTCTCTGGCTATAAAAAGAACCTTAGCAGGGGCTAAAAAAATATAAGATATCAGATACCTAAAAACGCATAAGGCGAATTTCACATTGCAGCTGAACTCTTTCTTTTAGTAGCACTTTCCTTTTTTTCATTCTCTGGCTCTATACCAAAAGCAGTATTACAATCTAGTGGGTATTCTGGCCCACCGCTTTCAAAGGAAGATGCAGTATCTTAGAAGTGCCCAACTCATGCAATTCTCCGTTATCAAATAATGCTACTTGCTGACCTCAGTCTCATGCTTTCAAATTACTATTATAATTACTATATTTACCTGAATTTTTGTAACCAGCTCAAATACAAAAAAAAAAAAAAAAAGTTAAAAAATGAGTGACTATACCAATAACATCAAAATGAACAACCATGGACTAAATGCACTGGGAAAACAAATGCTTAAGTGAAATGATATTACTGAGCTTGGGACAAGAATGGGAAGGAAGTTAAAATATAATTTTCCTTCACCAAATCAAAACACAAAAATCAAGTAGAGGCTTGTTTTCTACTAGTAAGCACGTCTGTGAATCTATTATGTTTTATCTCCTTCAATCATAAATATACATTATAGCATTTGTTCATCTTATCATAAGTAAAAACAATGGAAAGTTAACAGTACACAGTATTATTACTTGAATACTTCTCCGTGTTATATTCTTTTAAAATCGTAGCTTTCCATTTAATGTCTTAACATATTTTGATGCAGTCACCATCAAATTCCAAATATGAATAGTGAACCTCTGAAAATCATTTTGGCAAAACCTTCCTTGAAATGACTTTGGAAAGGCAAAACAACTTTTGTTAAGCTTTCTCTTTCGCTGTCTTTGAAACCTGGCACATTTCATGTTCATGCACGCCCTCCGCTCTTGCAAACAGAAACATACTTAGAGCCAACTTCCTACCTCTTGCAGGCTGAAACTTCAGAAATCACCTTCCTAATGTGTACTTCTAATTAAATTTCAGTCCCTAACCACTGCTGCTGTGATTCATACATACATACATACATATCCTGCAAGGCTTAGTGTTAATTAACAAGGGCTCTTTAAATTCTCTGAGCCAGGGTGTGGGAGGGAAATAGGCTGCAAGTGAGACACTAGGATTTCTCAGAGTTGGTTGTGGGGTGCTGTGATGCCCCTCGGGGAGGAGGCTCGATTGCAGTGTGCGTCCAAACAGGAATGAAAGGAACAAAAGCCCACATGTTGTATTATTGCAAAGCAAATACACAATTACACAGACTCATGAATTAGGGATCTGTACTTTTAAAACATGCAAGAATGCTGTTTCATGCTGCATCAGTTAGATACTCCCTCCTTCCTATGAAAATTTGCAGAAAGAGTGGGGTATAGTCAACAGAACCCAGGAGCCTCAGGGCAATACAGAGAGGACTTCTTGAAGGTTCAAATTGAGGTATTAGTAAGCACGATTAAGTGTAAAACTCTACAACCCATTTTGAGATTAGAAATCTAGGCTGTACATGAGAGGACCAACAACTCAGCAGATCAGGAAATTCAAGGTAAGATTCTAGGGCTTGTGATCACCAAGCTAAATAAGAGCAAAGACATCTATAGACCTACCCAGAATTCCTTTTATGTTTTTGTCCTCCTAGAACTTTAAGTGAGGGTGAATACAGAATAACCATAAAGCCTTTCACAGAAGACTCGGGATTGGAAGGAATCTTTTGAGACCATGTAGTCCAACTCCCATCTCTAAGCAGGGTCAGATACAGCAGGCGGGCCAGGACCATCTCAGTTGGGTTTTGAGTATCTTCAGGGATGGAGACTTCACAGCCTCTCTTTGTAACAACCTGTTCCAGTGTTCAGCCACCCTCACAGGAAAGAACTGCTTTATGTTCAAACAGGGTTCTCTGTGTCTCAGTGTGTGCCCACTGCCTTCCCACCACGGAGGGTCTGGTCCCATCTTCTTTACATTCTCGCACCATATACTTCCACACATTTATGGGATCCCCCCCAACTCTACTCTCTCACAGAATAAACAGCCCCAGTTCTCTCTGCCTCTCCTCATCTGAGAAGTGCTCCAGTTCCCTTAGTCATCTTGTGGCTTTTCCAAAACACAGGGTTTATGCCTATTAATAGAAATGTCACACACAATAAAAGAAGATTATTTTAAAGCAACGAGGAAAAAATAAAAATCTTACTCCAATCTGCATAGTGCTCCTTCCCTTGAAGTTGGTTTGAAAAGCACAAGACAACTATTTTTTGATGAGGATGAGTACCAGATAATTTGACCACTACTCTTTCAAGCTATGCAATGGTTTGGCCTCTGCCAAGCCAGAGCTAGGTACTCCCTTAGAAGGGAGCAAATGACAGCTGCTCATAGCACAAAGAAAGAACTGAAACTAAAGGTGCCATTAAAAAAAAAAAAAAAAACTGACTTCTGTTTCAGCAGAGACACTTTTCGGTTCCAGATTCTCTGTTCTAATATCTTCTGGATTTTAGCATCTGAGCCTACATTAATAAATCCAGAAATGGTGGATATACTGCCACTAGAATCTTTTTTATTAATAACAATAGCGAGCTGAAGTTAGCACGGCATCAGGATGGATGTACTGTACATACAGGCTGTCTGCTGGTTGTTCCTGCAGCTCCCAGAAGTGAAAGGACAGCATTTCCTTCTCAGATAATTTTGCCATTGGCAACTCATCTCCTTCCCCAAGAAGCAATTGGAGGTGGGCTAGTCTGTTATCTTTAATGAGTAAATTATTTCTTAAGTCTTTAAAGGGGGAGAAGCAGGCACAAAAACAAACAAACAATTAATTTATCTTTCTCAAATTTACTCAGACTGAAACACCCTCACAGTCTGACCTTGTGGAAGAGCAAAATTTTTACACCAAACAGACTGAAAGAAGAGTCAAGAAGCTGCTGTTACTCTAGCAATACACAGAACTGTCAGTTTGCATTGGCTTATAATAAGGGACAACTCTTAGCAGAGGTGGAAGAGGTCAGTTTTTGCAGACCCAAATCAAAAAAGACCCATAATCCCATCTCTTGTATTTACACAAGTGCCTGATGTTACAGTGCCTGTTTCTGTTTTTTTTTTTTTTTTCCTTGTTTGAGAACAGTGCTAGGAGACCAAATCAAGTAAAATAAAGCCATTGTTACACTAGTGACTTATCTGAGAAGTGCTGGAAGATCTCCTTTGCTCAGATTGCAGTCTCATTCGCTAGATTTGTCCTGAAAATCTGAATATGTTTTGATTTATTCAGATTATAGTCCACACTACAAGACGAGACTGCCATTTTCCAGAATCATGTTACTCTTAACAGATTGCAACGTGAATGCATTCTTCCTCGCTGCATTTCTTCTCTGCTTTTATAACACTACAGATCCATTGCCCTTCTAACATTTGTTTGTTTGTTTCTGAAAAGATTATCCTTTAACCTAGTCATTTATTTCAGAGCTACAAGGATTCTGGAAAGAAAACATAGGTTGAGAAAGAAAGAAAACTAAATTCAAAGCAGCAGAGAACAAATAATATGAGAAAACCTGCATGGGTTAGAGGTTCTTTTTTATCTTTGTGCTTTTGATTCTGAAAAGCTCTTGGTTTTAGGCAGCTCAGACAGCACATGATGGGGAAAATGACTTATGGCTTCACTTAAGACAGTTTAGTTTTTCTATACAAGCACAATTTTGCCATCTATAGCATATATTAAGGAGATTCATCCCAGCAATTCCGAGAATGTACAAGACTATGATGGTAGCAGCACAACCTTGTAAAGTTGACACACAGTACCACAGCTAGCTATTCCAGAAAATTATGCAACAGATTTGAGGTTTATGACAAAATGTTAGACTCTTTGGCCGGAGGTGGAGAAGGTTGCTGTACTATAAACTGCCGAGTACGCGTTCTATCACTTCCTTTACAGCCACTAATAGCACATTTCATAGTGCTAGCACTCATTTCAGATAAATTTAAAAACCCTTTAAAATAAACTGTAGCACCCAAAGTATCGAGCGCATTATTCTGCATTCACATGTGCTTCTCCATAACACTCAGCTAGCAGGATACAAAGATGCTTCTTAGGAGAGTTTTCCTCTGTACTCCCTCTCCCCTTTGGTGCCACACAACCTCCCTCTCACAAAGCGAAGCAACATCAGCTCAGGGAGCTTTTTATTTCGAGGGACCAAAGCTTGCAATGACAAGTGACAAATCAGCAGGAGAGAGCCTCTAGGCAAATGCTGTATTATCCCCCAAGACAAGACAACAAAGAACTGACAGCCCTTCCTATAATACAATTATTTCCACCTTTAGTGCCTTATTAGAGTATCCTATGCCATGTTTCCTCTGGCCATTACATTTTAAGCACATGACTGTTTGCTAGTCATCCCCTGGGGTATGTCTCTCTTACTTTATGTGATCAAATAGCTATTACAGTTACAGAGGAAGACAAAAACATCCCAGATTAGAGAAATCTCTAGAGAAGACTGGAACCTGGTCTAACACTTCTTTGAGGACGATTGTTAAAACGTTTGCAATTCTTTTTGTATTTTCCACTATGCTGAGAAATTAAAAAAAAAAAAAAAAAAAAAAAAAAGCGTGTGTGAAAAAATGAAAGACAAAAGACTATTTGTAACTTGTGAATTGAAATCTTGGTTTCATCACAATGCTAAAAGATAATGGAGTGTGACTTTGTTGCTGGAATGTGAAAAATCTTAGTATTTATTTAGAGAGAACATTGCAGAAAGAACATGAAGCATACCTAAGCACAGAGGCTTTCCCACTCTAGTCCACTAAGGACACTTCTCCACTCAGACTATGCATCGTAACTCTTATGGCAATCAAGACTCATTAGATCAAAACATTCCTACTAGATCACAAAATGAAACTAACCAAACTACTGGGTATGAAGACATTAAGAATAAAAGATGGGTACTTTCAATGTTCAGTCTTATGATACATTAAGTGTAAAGTCAAATGGAGCTAGGCTTCATTCCATTTGCATTTCCTTTTTCTCCTATCAAGGTGTAATAACTTGCAGTTTATTGAAACTACCACTTCTAGAAGACCACATCTATAAACAATAAATGTAATAATATATATAATAATACCTTATTTAGGTCTTCAATCAGTATTTCAGCAAGATATGTCATGCAGTGCATTCAGTACAACCACCTTCAAAAAACAAATACTGCCCATTCAATCTTCAGCTCTAAGGATGTGCAAGTCTTCGCAAAACATCCTCTGTGGTTGTTGCTGATTTTAAGGAGAATGAAGCCTTTTGTTTCACAGGTTTTGACATGTTAGTCATCTTGTTTTCTAGCGTAATTTGATGGGCTGCAACAGGTAACAGCTACCTATGCTTTCTCCATTAGAACACTGATCCACAAAAACTCAAGCTCAATTGTTTCTCACTTGCCACAGACTTGGAAAGAAAATTATGTACTTATAAGTATCACTCCCCACCCTCCCACCCTTTTAGTCCACTTGCACAATTCTAAATAGGTGTAAAAAATTGTTTTTACATTACAATCTCATCTTTCTTGCACTTTTTACATAATTTCAAATAGGTCAAATTATGCTTATAAATGAGCAATTCAAAGTCTTCTCCCTTATTACTCAGGTCCATAATGTTTATGTACTGCTTTTTGGAAAATAAATTCCTTTCAGAAACTTCATTGAGAACAAAATTAATCAAAGCAGTAACTAGATTTTGGCTGAAATGAAAGTTCATTTATTCCACATTTTGACTCCTTTTCTTTATCAAGTCTATTACTATAGTCTTATAATTTCCTTACCTTCACCCATCGTAAGTAACCCACCAAGTCAATACTTTTTACACAACTAGCTGTTTACTTCCAGAATCTTCTGAGTTCTGCCTTTTTTTTCACTCCAAAGACAGGAGAAACTGGGAAAATCATTTTAACATTCTTCTCTCTCAGCATTACTCAGTTTCCTGCGTACAAATGAGAGCGGTGCTGTGAAACAGCATTTTTAACAGTGATTTTTGCAATTTGTCAGTTAGTTCTTGGCCAGTGACATCTGAATTGGATACAAAAGGCACATTTCATTTCTCAAGTACTGGAAGAAAATCAGCTCTTCTATTGTTTATCATCTGAAGAACTTTTTTCCATTCTTTTTAGTATAGTTACCTGAAAAGATTGTCTGTGTCTTTCTTGAATTTAAGATAGTCTCACAGGAACAGTTGATCTTTCAAAACAGAATAAAGACCCATGCATAGGTGTATCTCAAATAATTTTTCATTCTGTTTAACTAGGTAAACCTATCAGCTAATCGCATTTCATTACAGCAAATCCTTACGATCCTCTTCAGCCTCATAGCTTGCCCAGCATCTTGATCATCCAACTGTCTAAAACACCGCATGATACTTTTTTAATCTCAAACTGTGAAAAATCTTGTATGGTTTCTATTATCTCCGGTTCTTTTACAGTATTTCCATTTCTACCGAGTTTGAGCCAGAAATATTCTCCTCCGCAGATATGAACTACATATACACAGAATTCTCTTAGTCAAAATCCAAGGCTCCCAAACTATTGTTAGAGTAAACACAGACATTTACCAAGTACTTTTACCTTAAACCACAAGGTCAGCAAATATTCCTCTAAAAGATCTATTTGTTCCCAGCAGCAAGAGAATACTTCATTAATTCACATGACTAATACTGAGAAATATGGTATGAGAAAACACACAATTAATCAATAAGCATTAGAACAACCAACAGAAATTGAAAGTTTTACAGTATCAATTAGCATTTATGTTGTAGTTGTTATGGGAAGGTACCTTAGGATACCTGTAAGTTAACACCAAAATTATCAAAACTACACTGAATAACGGTATATCAAGACAGAGAAGCAAATAAACCATATGAATGCATTAGTTCTGAACTTTGGGTGTGCAGATTTCAGGTTTTTCAAAAATCTGCTCAGAAGGAACTCACAGGAGCCTGCACTATAGGTCGAAGATGCCCAAAGACACAGAACAACGCCCTCACAGAAAAGCCAAGATCAGAAGGAACCTCTTGACATCTAGTCTACCTTCCCTGATCAGATCAGGGTCAACTACCGCAGGTTACTCACGGCTGTGTCTTCTGAATTTTTAAATATCTCTGAGGACAGTGACTCCACAACACCTTTAGGCTAACTGTTCTAGTGCCTGATCATCCCCACAGGAAAATATCTTTTTCTTATGTTGAAATAAAATTTCCTGTATTTCAATTTGTGGTCTCTGCCTCTTGTCTTGCTGCTGGGCAAAACCAGGAAGTCTGCCTTCTTTTATTTTTTTTTTTCTCCTTTGCACCAATTAGGTATTTCTACACATTGATAAGATCACCCTGTATGTTCTCTTCTCCAGACTCAACAATACCATCTCTCTCAGACCCTCCTCTAATTCCTCCAAACCTCATCCTTGTCATTCTTGAAGACAGGACTGACATTTTCTTTCCTCAAGTTCTCAGGAATCTCTCTTAATCACTATGACCTTTCAAAGATAGTTAAGAGTGGCTTTGTAATGACATCATCTAGCTTCCTCAGAACTCACGAATTCCATTATGTCCCATGGACTTGGATAAGTTCAATTTATTTAAATATTGTCTAACCTAGTTTTCCTCCATCAAGGGTAAACCATCTTTATCCAAACTTCCTCACTAGTCTGAAACAAGTCTTATGTGTAAAAATCAAGGCAAAAGCAGTGACTACTTCTGCCTTTATCATTTCCCTTGCCACTAGACCCCATTCAGCTGCAGGTCCACATTTTCCCTAACCTTTCTTTCACTGCTGATATTCCCGTAGAAACCCTTCTTGAAGTCCTTCATGTATCTCATTAAATTCAACTCCAAATGGGTTTTGTCTTTCCTAATCCGATCAATGCATGTTTACAGAGTCTCTATATTCCTCTTAGGTTGCTTCCTCTTTGTATTTGAGATTTGTTAAGAGTTCCTCATATAGGTCTTTCTGCCACCTTTACTTATCGTATTACATGTCAGGAGGGACCATTCTTGAATTTAAAGGAAATAACCCTTAAAAATCAACCATCTCTCCTAGATCCCCTCTTCCTTACAGGACCATGTTATTCTTCCAAGGAGGTTCCTGAAGACAGCAAATGTGTTCTTAAGTCCGGGGTTTTATCCTGTCCTATCAAATAGGAAATCCAACCTTTCACCTTATTCCCTCCTCTTAAAATCTTGACTCCATCATCTATCTCAAAGTCACTGCAGTCAAGGCTACCTAACTTTCACATGCCCAACCAGTTCTCCCTCGTTTGTATCAGCTCCAGCAGATCATCCCCATGCACTGGTTGCTTGTCAGGAAATTATCATCATTGCACTTCAGAGACCTCTGAGGTGCTTGTGACTGTTGTGTTGTTCCTCCAGAGGATATTAAGGTTTTTAAAGCCCCCCATCAGGGCCAGGGCCTGAGAAAATGAGGCTTCTTCCAGTTGTCAGAAAAAGCGTCATCTATCTCTTTCTAAACAGGCATTCTGTAGCAGACACCCACAGCACTGCCCTTGTTCTGACCTCTACTGCTGACCCATAAGCTCTTACCTGGTATATCATCCACACTTAAACAGAGTTCCACGCATTTCTACTGCTGTCCCCTAGTGACGTCCCTCTTACTTCTCCCTTCTTGCTGCCCTGGCTCATCCTTCCTGAAAATTCTGTATTCATCAATTGCAGCTCAATTGCAGCACTCCAGTAAAGTTATGCCCTACCACAATTCTATGAATCCAATAAGATCCTGGCTCTGCAATGACATACACACCTCTATTTCCTCCTTTTTGCTCCCCATGCTTTGTACCTTCGTGTACAGGTACTTCTGAGAAGGACTCTGCTGTGTACACTTCCTAGAAAAGGCAAGAGAGTTTTCTCCATAATGTTGTCTTTTCGACACTCCCTTATTTGTGTGCACATGCTTGGAATAGGCTCCCTTCAGCCCTGTTTTGTTGTTGTCAAGGTCTTCTGTGTCCAAATCTTAAACCCTCTATTTGCCAATCCAATCTAACCCTTCCCTACCTGATCATGGGTCATCACTTTCCTTCCCCTGACTCCTAGCTTACAGCTCTGCTCCCTAGATTGGCCAGCCTGTTGTTAAAGATGCTTGTGCCCCACTGGTGCAGGTGCTCAATTTAAATACCAGCTAAACAACCAGTTATTGTCCTGTAGGATCCAGCTACTCCTCCTCAAGCCCTTCCCCCTCACCGGGGGATCAAAGAGAAAACCACCAGGGCCTCTGTGTCTTTAACCCCTGTGGAAGACAAGCATGGATGATAGGCCAAGGACTAGAAGAGTCTCAGCCGTCTCTCCAGAGTGCCTGTGACCAGAGCAAGCAAGCCAGCGAGCTTACTGCAGCAAGCTGCCCCCACAGGCAGCAGCTCGGCTCGGCAGATGGAGCCCTCCAGCCCTCACCACAGGGAGTCTCTCACTACCAACACTCTCCGCTTCCTCCTGGTGCTGCCGCATGGTTCAGGCTCAGCCAGCTCGATGCTACTTTGGACACATCTCCTAGTCCCCCATCTGCTACCAGGCACTGAACCTGTTCGGTAGCTGCAGACCTTCAGGTGGGTAAGGAGTCTTTCTCCTGTTGTCAGAAGTCAAAAGCTTCCAGCCTTGGCAATCAAGGGAGTTTCATTTTCTCAGCCCTGAAACATAGACTCTATCTCCTCCTCTTTCACTACAGCAGGGGTTCAGGCTTCTCTTTTATCTGCAGGATCTCAGCACAGATCCAGTCAATCTCCTTTTCATCTCCTCTAACACCGTAGCCTGCTGACCTCCCACAGCTCCTTTACTTGGAGGTGCTCTTTTCAAAGGTGTACAGCAAAAGGTCAAGGAAAAAAAAAAAGCACAAGCTGCACAAGGGGCAATTCTGGTTAGGAATATGGAAATCTTTTCCCCTACCATAAGCATAAGGAAACATTGTAAGAAGGGTCCAGAGAGATTGTGGACTCTCCATTCTCAGAAATATTCAAACCTTGGCAAGACAAGGCTCTGAGCAACATGATCTATCTAGCCTTGCTTGAAGCAGATGGTTGCACTAAATGACCCCCACAAGTCTTCCTAACTGCAAGGGCCTGACTCAGTTTATGAGGTTGTAGAGCTTGCAGTAACACTTTTTGCTAGCTCTCATTCTCTAGCGTAGGTTACAGCAAAAAAGAAAAAAAAAACTCAGCATTTAAGAGTTAGAAAAAGAGAAATATTCCACAAGATGTAGGGTGAAGTAGGATGAAGGGTGGGTGAAAATGGCATA
The DNA here is from genome assembly GCA_034781795.1 of Crypturellus tataupa. Classification (NCBI taxonomy): domain Eukaryota; kingdom Metazoa; phylum Chordata; class Aves; order Tinamiformes; family Tinamidae; genus Crypturellus; species Crypturellus tataupa. Next base: position 736,771 of record JAWLRI010000215.1, read on the forward strand.
TAATAATGCCAAAAAAAAAGCTCAGGAATAGTATAGTACTATCCTGTGGAAAGCCTACAAAGAATAGTTATGGAAGAATATGACTGAGCTGATACAACAGGCAGAGATCATCCTGTGTGATAGAGTTGAGGAGGAAGCAGAGTTAAACAGGGCAGTGAAGACTGGCAGAGCGGAGGCAGTAGCCTATGGCACAGGCTTTCTGAATTTGGAATTACAGGCATTCATACATCAGCTGTGAATTGCAGCTAAAGCTGTGCTGCTTGTGATGAGATCTGCTGCTCAAGTGCATTTCTACGTGTGTCCTTTGCTTATGTGACATGATGGCTTTATCTCTGCATATAAACATTGCAGCTGCTGATGGGGAAATAAAAAGAAACTACTTCTTTCTGAGCAATTGGAATCATTTTTTTAAGCGTACCATTGCCTCTTTGGTAGGTCCTTATAAGGGAGCTGAGGAACAATGACTGAGCTTCAAATACGTCCTTGTAAACTGCAGAATTCCATCATTAAATCTATCAATCAACATTCCACACTTGTAGTAATACTTATTGCCAGGGACGGAAGCTGCTACACTCCTGCCTCACAGCTAAAGTTCATTTTCAAGGACTGGAACAGCTATTTACACACAACAGATCCCCTCAACCACATCAGATGTATATCCTTCTTCACCTTGCCCTCACTGGGCTTTACATTCACAAAAGAAGAGAGGGTAGTAGAGTTAAAAACTGTAAAAATGAGTTCATCTCAGTACACCATCTACATAGAGGATTTTTTTTTTTGTTATTTTCTTCTTGTTGCTAATATTCTGCTGGTTAGTCAGCAATCTCAATCACACCAGTACAAACGCTGAACACAGACAATGTTTTGTATGCCAGATAGTATGAAGCAAGACCAAAGCCCAGCCACACGTTCTCAAGTCAAGTGATTCTACAGGGTAAAATGATTGGTAAGCCTAAAACTATCAAAAAAAAAAAAAAAAAGGAGGAGGAAACACTTGGAAGCTACCATGGTATTACATTGCATTTGAGGATGTCATGGGCAATGAAGTTTAAGAACTATTAAGCTAATGCCATTATAAGTTAAAAATATTTTAACCAAATGCAATAATAGGAGTCATAATGCAGCAAGGCAATTTGTTCTTTACTGCCCTTTTTCACCAGGTCTCTTGAGGTATACATTTCTCAGCTAATTTGGGCAGTAGCTTTTCCCTTTGAATTAAGGTTGCCTTTCTCTCATGGTGAAAGGGAGTCAGAGCATAACACCCTTTCATAGACACAGAAATAGTAGTATTTTTACATGGTAAACTTGATAAAAATAATCTTCCTTGATTAGTACTGCCACAACAGCCTGGTCCCTTCCGACTTGTTGCAGTCACTCCTCTAACTGTGAACAGCATCAAAATATGGCTAAAATCCACAGTTCAGGAGAAGTGATAGATTTTGTCCTCTTTATAGTTGTTACAGTAGCAACTGGGTGTTGCTACTCGTTCATACTTTGTCTGGCTCTTCAGTTTTAGGTAACATAAACATGGCCAGCTTAGACTTAGTGGCTTGTTACATCACACATTTGCTATTTAGACCTTCTGGATAGCAACATGCATAAAGCTCACACTGCCCTCCCCGAAAGCACACCACCCTGCCACTGGTGCTGAAGGACCATCTCCACCAGCAGTAAAGATCCTCTGACACACTAAAATTCTACTCATTACAATCAAAAAAGAGCAGTTAACATCTGTAGCACCAACTCCTTTACAGTTTTTAGAGACACTCTATTCCACCTTCTGACACACCCAAGGATTATGAAGGAAGATTCCTTTCTCAAATGACAAGCAAAGCAGGACACTGTAGTTGCGCCTCTGAAAGCCTCAAGCTGATCTCCTTCTTCACAGTAAAATCTCCTTGATCTATGCCTAAACCCTTTCTCCTCAGCATCTGCATTCTTCAGAGTTGCTGTTCCAAAGGTGACAGCCAACATTTACCTGTTGTTAGTACACAGATATCTGAGATATCCTGCCTGTGCTCTTGAACAGGAAACCTCTCAGTCACACGATGGGGTAGCTGTAGGTAAATTTGACAATAGACAATTGTCTCCGGGAAGCATGGTTATCTTGCCACTGTACTCCCTTAGCCATTTTAAGATATACCTTCATGATACCCAGAAGAACCTATCAGTTGAATTATGTAAATTCTTCTCTTGTAAAAGCCTAATAGCTATTTGAAGTGACTCTAATAGTTAAATTTCCCTCTTCAGTATTCATCACATTAGAATTTCTGTTTTATGATTTGTTCATTAATGGCATTATAATAACTCGAACACCTCATCAGCTGCTCTAAACAAGCATACTTTTTAACTGAATAATAAATAATTCATAAGTATTTATAATTAATAAATTAGAGAGCAGAAAGATCAATTGTTGTGTATGCTGTATGAAAAGGCCGTTCCATTAAGGCATCAACAGTGCTGTTGGCTGGAATATTAAACAAGAGAGCTGCGTATGAGGGGAAGCATAATGCCTTCAAGTCCAGTCTGTTCTTGCATCTGATTCTGCCTCCGTTTAGAGGGATCCCAACCTACTTTTCTACAAGAGCTTGCCGACTTACATTTCAACCTGACCTCAGTCTAGCCTTCTGGTCAGTTTACTCATAGCGTTTAGCACTGCTGCAGAACTCTGAACCAAAATGTTTCTGGACTGTCTGCTCAAATGTAATTATCTGAAATGGAGTTCCTCAACTTCCTGAAATCTTGCTTTCATCAACATTGATACAATTCCTTCCTTTGCTACCTTTTTTAAACAGAAACTGTAGTCTCTTCCAGATCCAAAGAAAATACTGGTCCCAAGATGATCTCTGTGGGTCCCCTCTATAACATCCACTCTCTCAAAGTTCTCCTTCCAAGTTCTCTTTCTTTTGGGCATTGGGGTGATACCACAACCCCTGCAAGTTTTCACGTTCAGGGCTGTTCTGAACTGATCCCATTTGCAATATCTCTTATCTAACATTACAGTTCCTATTCCTTTTCTCTACTTTCAGTGCCACTTATCACTGTTTTATTATGTGTTTCTCTTACATATATCTGTCTCCTCTAGTATGCTGCCCGTCTTCCTTCCCCAAATAAAAAACCCACAACAAAACAAAAATCCCACAGCTAATTATTATTGGCAGAAGTCCTGCCGGTAAAACCAGAGCATTAGCTCATTACTTGACCTGCTTAACCTTCAAAAATCTCCCATCCGGTATTATAGACTACATTAAATGCAGTACAGAACACTGCAAGGCATTAGCAAAAAGTTAAAAAGCATGATTATTTTTCTGCCCAGAGAATTAAATTTTACTATACTGTTTCAAACAATAAATTATTTGGCTGATGCTTTTTTAGCTATCACCGATGCAAAAACTAAAACCCTCTAACACTCTTCCTATACCGTGTTGCAGCTTTATTCATCACCCATCCTCAGATTTGTGCATACTACATATGTAGGAGCCTGTCACTGAAATACAGGCATCTCATGAGGAATGTACAATTGCTTTTCAATAGAAAACACAACACACAGCAATATAAGGCAGGAAATGAAGGAAATTCCTTTATAACTGAATTTGGAGATGATGATATTACTCCCTGATATAAACATACTGGAATATCAAAAGTACTATCTTTTTATCTTGACAAGCATGTTTGAAAATCAAAATGTGGACATGTAGGTCATGAAGGGGGCACATAATGTCTGTAGCCTAGATTTCCTTTTCTTCAATTCTACCTCCTTTTCTATCCTCTTGCTTTCTCTGATGCTAATGAGGAGGAAAAAAAAAATGTGTTCCCTGATGCAATTCTGAAATAATTAAGTTTGAACAAAACAGAAGAATATTTTTCCAATAATTTTTGTCATCAAGAAAAATATTAGAAAAAACACAACATCTGAAGGAGTCTCCAGTGTGCAAACAATCATCTGCTGCCAGTCACTGCAATGAATTTTCTATCCTTGATCCTTTTCACTGATGACACTCAATTTACCGTATTGAATATTTAATTACTGTCCTTCTTGTCTTATGTGCATCTATAACTCACCTTAAAGCAACCTGGTTTTGTACCAAGACAAGATGAAGTCTCTATGCTGTTGTTCTCATAGACTATGCCATTTTAGAAAGTGATAGATGAGGTTGGAGACAAGGAATTATTCCTTTTTGTTTCTTTTTATAAATATTTTAAGATTCAATAGCTTTATTTGCACCTCCTATTTTTAGCTTAAAACAGCACAGACAGATGGTTGTCCTATTCTTCACAGCTGACATCAGCACAAAGAAAGATTTAGTACAGTTTATTGCAATCAAACAGTGGACAAAAATGACAGGTTCATAAAACAAAACTAGCTTAGGATGTTTTCGGTATTACAGGCTTTGCAAAGCCTCTAAGCAGAGCAAAATATGAACAATACCATTCTTGGTTAAAATGTTTCACTAAGAACCAGAGATGGGAAAGATGCAAGTAGTTACCAGACAAAACACACGAACAGTCATGTAATAAATGGATAGTGGTGAAGCCTCTTTGAAGGAGCTTGATTTGCATCTATTCAGGTCCTAGGACTGAATTATCCACAGCTTGAAGATAATACCTGCTCTCACCACCAGCACAGCTGGAGAACAAGGATCAGAGAGACTCAGGTGGCTTCTTAATCTCTTGTGTTCTAGTAGTTGGCAGGGAAGATGGGTCAGGAAGATGCTAAGCTTCTGGGAGGATCTTCCTTAGCTATTGTGTAATTCTTCCAGTTTTTCAGTGTTGTCAGGTTAATCAATTCTGTCCCAACGTCACAAGTGGAACCTCCAAGTTAGCCATATCAAAATTTAGTAAAAGTACTGGAGCTTGGAGAAGATTTAGTCATAAGCTAATCATAAGCCAATCATAAGACAAAGGTACAAGAACCGAGCACAGAGTAGCCCTCCTGTTGAGTTCACTGGGAGGCAGATAAAGGACTGTTAGCACGTTCTCAAAATGAGCACTGTCAACCGAAGAGGTGAAGGGACTATGAAATTAAACACCTTAGACTTTGTTGTCTGGCTTATGAAAGGGTGACAAATCCCTTTGCCAGCTCCAAGCACCAGTACCCTACCTCACAAGTATCAAAAAAGGGCGGCTTGCCAAGAAATGTGTCTTCATTCTACATAAATCTTATTTCTTATTATTTCTAGTTCCAGTCATCATCAGATCTCCTACCATTCTGACTTGCAAAACACTAATCTTAAAGAGAGCAAAGAACTGGTATGGAGGAAACTGAAAAACTAGTACTCCTGAGCCCCTTAACAGAACAGGGAATGAGCATTTAGAATCCTTTCCTGGACTGGTTTTTGGAGGTTCTTGCTTGTTTGCGAGATTTTAAGAGGGGGAGAACCTGAGGAAATAAACAACTTGTGTTTGTCACATGCAACTTTCCCCTTTCAGTACTAATCCCACCTGTTGTCACAGCTCCTGCAAACATTTGCATTTTTCTGATCTTTGCTGTATCCACATTACATTGTAAAAACCTGCAAGCTACAAAGGTGGCTGATTCTCTACTAAAATCAAGTCTGTGCATTACCTTTTAATTAGCAGTATGTGCCTTTCAATAGTATTTTGAACAGAATGTATATATATTGAAAAATAACTGAATCCATGAATAGACTGGAACAGCCTAGCCAAACAGGAGTTAAACTGGACAGTTTTTCTTTAAAGTATTTTAAAATTTCTTCAGAAAAAAATCTAAAAATAAACAAGATATATGTATTTGCAGTTCCCAGTCAAGCACAGCATCATAACAGTGAACAGCTTCTAACAGTTCAGGAGATGCTTATTGAAAATGCAGGGAGTGGAACAGGCTGCATGATCTGACTCCTGTTCCTTCCAGGATATGGGATATCTTCCCACAGAGGCAGACAGCAAGTATCTCCTTTCTTCTTTCAGTCCTTAACTGGGCGACAAAGTGTTCTTTTGTTCCTTTTTTATATTTACTAATTAAATTTTATGTTTAAAAACACTGGAATGAAATGACAAAAGCGTTCCACTTAAGTGTTCAGGGCATATGGGTCAATCCCTTCTGACAGTCTGACTTGCTCATACTGTGTGCAGCTAAATAACTGAGGGCCACCTCCTCTTTGTAAGGGGTTAATATCTTTCACAGGAAGTGCTCCAGGTTCAGCTCCCTAAGAAATTCTGAGCGACAACAGAGCAGTAGCAGAACAGATGGGTAGTGACCACATACTACTAAGAATATTTTTATTACAATTTTTCACTGGGCATTTCTACAAATTATAGTAATAACCAAATTCCATTTCCTAGCAGCAAGCTTGCACATTTATAAAGGGAAAAGTTGGCAACAATATTCAGAGTTTGTAACATCCAGAAATGCACCGTTTTCAGCAGTGTGTTTACTCGTTTTTTACCTCTTGCACCAGTTGAGCATTATTTCTAATCTTGCCACTGCAAAGCAGGCGGATTGCAAGTGTGTGAGAGGAACCTCTGAGGAGGACACGTTTCACAGTAGAATGAGAATATGCTTTTAAGCAAGCATCCCCTAGTACTGGATGTTTTTAAGACTATAGTTCGATAAGGCCACAACTGACCAGACTGTTGGTGACAGTTGTGCTCTGGGGAGGATGCTCTCCACCCACAATTTCAATCATCCTTTTTTCATTATCTCCTTTATAACTAGAGGATTCTGCACTATTTTTTTATAGGAGAACATTTTTGTTATGCCAAAATAGACTCCTTTCTTTGAAGAACTACTGCAGATCACCCCAAGACATCACAAGTCCATGGAAGGAATACATCCTCAGATGAAATTGATATCAGAATTTTAGAAAGGAGTAACTTCCGATTACTACAAATAAGGTGCTCCACACCTGAGATAAGAGCACCATTTCCATAAATAGGAACAGGACCAAGGAAGAACATTATGCATTTGTGTCACTAACTTCTGTAGCACCTTGGTGGCTGCAAAAGGAGATCTTCTACATCAATACTAATTCCAGTGCTAATTAGCTCCTGAGAACAGACCTTATCAGCATTCATGACAGCAATATCAAAAACAAACAAACAAACAGGCCAAATGGAAGTAGTAGATTCTCTTAATCAACCTAATTCATATCTCATTCCAACCAAATATTGCTTCCTCATGTTCTTGTGCCATGGTGGCGATCAGGTGCTTCACACTTCATTTGCAGTTCTGGAAACTTTACTGACAAATTGCATCTCTTATGCGAGATGTGACCTATGTTATATATATATATTACTGTATCATGTTTTGCAGTGCCATGGTCTCAATTCTGTCAAGCTTTTTCCTGCATCCCAACCTGGACCATATAGCCCTTACTAGGGTTTTGTCCTGGAAAAAAAAGAAGATTCAGATGCAGCTGTTAAACAGAGAAAGAACTACACAACTAAATTTCTAGAATCATTAGTAATGAAATCCAACCAGTGCAATACAGAAATCTGGTCACTGGGGCTATTTAATATAACATTTCACTGGATACTGAAGAAGCAATCAGACTGCTAAAAATGGTGTGCTAACATCCCCAATAATTCAATATTAACCATCACTAGCAGTGAAATGTGATGAGACTGATAATTTTCTGTGCAATCCCTAAAGTAAGGTGGAAAACAACAGCAAAGTGACTGCAGAAAAGACAGACATATGAGGTGGGTATTGCTGGCTTGTTTGCATGAACTAAAACAATGTTCCAGACAACTTGTTCCTGTGCCCTTTAACTACTTGCCACCAAACAGCTCTAATTTTCATAGAGTATTACTGGCATATTTACAGGTAACATAATTCACAGCTGCGTAAGTACTGGCATGTTCCAGGGCTGAAAGTAATTATTTCTGTAATTATTTCTAGCAAAGTTCCCATGAAAAGGGGCTTTGTGGTATTTTCATATGTTTAAGTACATCTTATGGAAAGGAATTGAGAACATCACATCAGAAAAGAAAAAAACAAAACAAAACAAAAACACACACATATATAGCTAAGATATTTGCAGCTTTGAGGTTGAAATTGGAAAATAACGTCTTTACAGATTGCCCTAATTAAGTCAAATCAAACTAAAAGCCTTGACCCAAGCAGCACACCAAAAATACACCCATGAATAACAGAAGCGCCAGTAGTAAAGCGCCACAGTGAAAATAAACTCAAGGCCTTCCAAGCAGTGATGCCTTGTAGCACTCAATAGACTTGGCTGGACGTAAAGGATGAAGTAATGAAATAGTAATTTTAAAGTATTTATCATGTAAATCATAAAGGATCCCACTATTGAAAAGCTTGAGATAAGCATGCATAACAGAAGCAGTGAAAGCTCTGCTTATGTCATTTAAAATTAAGCTGAACAAAGACATACAGAAAAAAAAAAAATGTTCCAGATGACTAATTTCTGGTGTGAGAGGGACAAAAATAGTAGGAATTGTTTCTAGAGAAACTACAAAACAGCAGAACATTTGCTTGAGATTTATCTCAGATGCTTGTAGCAGTTTCAGACATAAGTGGATGGCACAATTAGGAAGGACTCTGGTCCCTGAAGAGGCAAGATTTCCAGGCTGAACAGTGCGTTCGTGAAAGACTATCCATGGCCATTCTCTGTCCCAAGCCTTTCTAAAGGTCTCTGCACTAATTGGTCTTTCTGTTTACACTCATAAATAAGTGAATAGCAGTCCTTCCGCAGCCGGATCTTGTGTACACACTTTGTGGCTTGCTTTGGAGTGAAATATTTATTTCAAACAGCTTCATTGCACTTCTATCTGAAATAAATATGAGCTACTTTGAAAGGCAAAAGTTTGAAAGTTTTTTAAGGAGGATTCATTCAGTGACATAAGACATTTTCACCAGGTTATGTGCCTCAATTTACCCATATATAATAACGTCAGTGAAGGTTGTTATCGGAGAACTAACTGGTGATTTCACAAAGACCATCTAAACAGCCAAAGGCAACGGAAGCACAGGGATGAAGAAGTGCATACAAACATCTGCTCATACTCATCGCCCGACAGAACAAACCATGGTGACTTTGCACGGATGATTAAAAGCACCAGCCAGTTCTAGTAATGCTGTTGATGGACACTCTTGGGATGATGTTATTACAGAATTCTAAGAGGTGCACACAAGTACTGGTACAAATTTAGTCCTATGGGGGAGCAGCTATACCAATTCATAAGAGTCATTCCAGACAGAGTTCCTATTTTAATCACTATCAGATCATTTTGCTTGGAGGAAGGTACAAGAAAATCTGCAGTTAGATATCCTGCCCTTGGGAATGACAGTTCCTTATCTTTAGATTTTAGAAGATCAGGATACATTTCTCACCAGCAGACGGTGACCGAATTCAGTGTTACTGACTACACAGTGTTAGCTAGACACAGGAAAAGTTGGAATCAAACATATAAAATACCACAGACTCTTCAAGTTTAACAATAGCTTTGCATCATTCCCACTGTAACTAGTAGCAACAGTATTGAGGACTGTCATTTGCACTGGCAGCACATTGAAACTGCATAGCAGAGAGGAAGTTGCACACTATATCATTTCCTGGAGTTGCTCTTTTTTTTTTTTTGGATTTGTCTTTTCTGTAGCAGCAGGCAATTTCCAAATTCCTCTGAACTTTCCTGTTCCTAAGAATGAAAGGAGACAGCTTTCAGTCTCAGTGTTCCTGTTTCAAATCTTTGCTGATGAAAGTTTAATAAAAGTGTAGCATTTTTTTTGTTTTTGGTTTTACAGGTTATCCTTCACCAAACATCTTAAAACACTTCATGAATATTCATGCCAAAAGTCTCCTAATGTATTTTGAAGAAGGTATCAGGTCTACTTTGCAAAGAGGGGAACTAAATCACAGAAAAATCAAGAGACTTTTCCAGGCAATGTGTTCTAGCGTACAAACAAGTCTTCTAATTCCTAAATACTGTGATTTAATTATCAGGCTGTTGTTCAATGATGCTTGATGAGCATCAAGTCATTATGCTTCAGTGTCACCTCTCCTTAAAAAGGTTGTGTTAGAGTAATTCAACCAAGTAGCATTGAAGCATTATAATATCTCCTCCTTAACCTTCCCCTTCTGCATGCTTGCCACCGACTCATACATCATCTATGGATGGTTTTTTCTGCCTTCTGGCCTCCTGCTTGACAGGTTGGTGTAATCCATGACTTTTAGCAGAAAGGGATTGACAAAAAGCAATAGGAAGGATCAAATACGCTCACCCACATTTAATTAGCCTTCAACATTACTATTTCCTGAGAGAGCAAGGAAGGTTCAGAAACAGAACTAAAGCATCACATTAGAGCTGCATTCTTAATGGAGAATTGTCCAACACTGAGGGCTTGTGACAGCACCACAGAAGTTAGACATGAACAGATCTCAGGGACAAAGTCATATTGTTTCTGTGACCCAACTTCCCAACAGCCTCAGCGTTATCAGCAAGACAGTGCTTCTTAATTTTACAAATTATTTCTCAGATAGCCGTCCAAAGAACTACTGAAATTTATAGATGGAGAAACTGAGGAGAGAGTGGAGGAGGAGCTTTGACAAATGCCCCAAACACACTGCAAGTCAATGGGAGAGGTGGGTCAGTACTAGTACTCAGGAACGACTGCCCACAATCCCACTGAAATCCATGAAACTTCACTGGACTCCTCAAGCTAAAAAGAGAACAGAAATTAAATACAAGGATCAATGAAATAAACATTAAATATGAAAATTGCCAGTAGAAATTCCATCTCATAATGATGAATACATACCCTGTGTTCAGACTAGTCAAAATACCAAAAACATTTCCTTGCTAGGGCACTTTCTTTTTTAGCTTTACCTGTTTTCTAGTAGCAACATTCTAGTCTGTCTTCCAATAGTCACTTTTCCACATTAGACATAGATTTCCAGAATGACTGGGACGGCGATTTGCCTGATGTTTGCAACCACAAGATGCACTGCTTAGAAAAAGCGTGGATAATTTGCCAACCGCTTCTCTGCCTCCGCCTTCAATTAGTCTTAATTTACCTCTTGTCCTTCGCCCCTATACTCCCACTCTTTTCACCTCCCACCACAACTACTTCAGTGCTGATGAGGTGGTGATGATGGAGAGAGGACGTCTACTTCATCAAGACAATTTCGCTACAGGTAACGAAAAGACATTTGTTAATTTCTCTCTTGAGTGGGTTTTGGAGACTTTCCAAGGCTCAAACAAAAAAGCCTCGTTAACTACTTCTGCAGCACGCAACTGCTACAAAGCTTCAACCTGGAGCTCAGGGCATTTTTATTATCCAAATTAGGCAGTTTCTCCATCAGTTGGGTGCTACCTGCCAGCAGGAGCTCCAGAGCGTGTTCTTCCTGCTGCCGCCGCCGCGCTCCAAGACCTGATGTCATGGCTGGCGCGTTTCCCCCTCAAAGCGAGTCAGCCACGGGCACGCCGCCCTCTCCTCCGCTGCGCCCACCTGCCACACAGGCAGGCACCCAGGGCTGAGCAGGCCACCGCGGGCACTGCTGCCCAAAACGGGCGTTCTGTGGGCACAGGTATTTGGACCTAGGCAATCAGAACAGCTCGTGGACACACAGCTGCCGCTGCATGCGGCACTACAGGATGTTACACACATCTAGGATGCGGGGTTTAAAGGAATCCTACCTTGGTCCCCGGCAGTGCTGCTGCAACCTGCGTCACTGATGGCTGTGCTATATTTGTCTGTCTTAATCCTGTTTCAGCTCACTGAAGTAATGCTTCGTGTACAGGAAGCCAGTTGGATATTTCCTACTGACATCAGCTGGATCTGAATCAAGGCCCTGCTGAGCAGTACTGCAGCGGCAGCCTTCAGCAGGGCAGTAGCAGAGACTGTGAAGACTCATATACAACCCAGGAGGATTAGCTCCAAGTATGTGGAAGCTTAAGCTCTGTGTTTGCAGGTCTGTAAGGGCTGCCTGGTAGTAACCATTGATTACAGTGAGAGCTTGAGTGAAGTGCTACAATAGCTAGCCTACAAATTGCTTACATGCTTAAGTGATTGAGAAATATTTATCTATTTAAATAATCCCTGGCACTCGAGAATAACCCTCGGAGGGGATAAATGCACCATGAGAATCCACAGCTAGATAGGTAACGGATATGCTATGGGCAGAGGGGTCAGCTTTCCACTTGTGCAACACAAGGTCACTAGCCCTAACACATTTAGCTAATAAAGCCCTAACTGATCCATTAAAGACCATCCCTGAAGAGAAAGAAGTTTAACTCAGTTCTATAAGGGATGACACAGTGGTCACATAAGCTCCCTCCTTTTTGTAATGGAAGTGATCTGGCAGGTGTATATAAACTTTTATCACAGCAATATAAGATATATATATCGTGACTAACTGACACAGCTTTTCTTTCAGAGCCTCTATCCTTCCTCTAGACCTTCATAGAGTAGTTAGATGAGAATTTAAATTTTAGCCCTTACTACTCCAGCACAACTGTATATGTGCCCTTCTTCCCTTCCTGCTTGTTACTGTTCATCAACAACAGGAAATCTAACTAACGATTTCTCTGCATGCTCTACACAGCACATTGGCACGGTTTGCCAAAAGGTCTTTTTTTCCCCCCAGTATTGAAATAGGTATTTCTTAGGTTGTTAGAGATCCTTCCGAGTAAAGCAAATAGAAAAATCCATGATATGCAGTCTTTTTACTAATAATCTAGTATTCAATTTACATTAAGAAAGAAGAAATACCCTGTGATCTTTCTTCATCTTCACAGAAGTAACCAGATCGAGGAGTCAGTTGATGACCTTTCAAAAATTCTATGTTAGCAAAGTATCATCCTAAACTGTCAACACCATGTCTGAGGCTCAAAAAACAGACTTTCTTAAAATATCTACAGTCTTCTAACATGCTCTTGTCTTTTTTTTCTAGGGCTAAGAGAAGAGAGTATGACAAGAGGAAAAAAAAACATTCCCAAAAGGGAGGCAGGTCAGATTTTTTTTTTCTATTGTCCAGATTAAATTACACTGGCATCCTTTAGCTGTATCTCCCGGAGGAGTGAGCAAGATTCAAGCATTCCCCAAGCATCAAAGCATAATCAGAATAGAGTTGAATGTTACAGCTCAGACTCTGACCAATATCAAATACAGTGCATGTTACTGCAACTGGACATCTCCCCTGATGCTTAGCAATACAGAACAACAAAGCCATTTAAAGTAGTAATTTATATTCATAATTCATTTTCTAAGCTCTACTTTTTCCTTGTCAGATGATAGCATTCAATCACTTCACCTTAAACTGAGAAGCACCCTCTCAGCCACTGGAATGCCACACATATATGCTTCTGTGCGGCTGCCATGTGTAGCTCCCACTTGCAGAAAAAAAAAAAAAAATAATAATAATAATAGAAATCCACAAACACACCTCTCACTTCACTCAAAACAACTGAATTTTTGACTTTTCCAAAATAATTTAGCTTTGAATTCTCACTCTTAATGCTAAAAGTCACCAAAAATATGAACAACTGAAAACAAGTCCTGAAGCCTCTAGCAACTTAAACATGAGAGGGGATATCACATCTTAATCTGGAATTAAGTTCTCTCTCACCTCCTTTGATAAGCCTCAAGCACTGATAAACCAAATAATATTTATTTATGTTGATGCTATCCTTGCATTCCCACCAGCTTTGGCAATATATGACAAGTTGGGTTAACTTTGCTGCTCACATCCTTACATCTCCTCCTTCCTTGGACCAAACCTGTCCCTCTCAAGATTAATTGCAAATGTTATTTTCCAAAATGTAAGTGAATGCCTTTAAGAATATTACAGTTGTACAGTAATGGTTTGTTCAGCACAAATATCTGCTGTTCATGAAAAAGCTCACTGTAATTCTGAGTCAGAAATCTCTTTCAAGAATGTTTCAAGAAACCAGCAAACTGAAAGAACATCGACCACGCTAGAAATGAATGAGCAAAAAAATTCCCATCATCTTTATTAAAAGAGTGTTTGCAAAATATCAAGGACTCAGGCAAGACAATATTAAGCAGTACTTATTGATATACAAGACAGTAGGTATACAGCTGTAGTATCTATACCTGTGCGTCTCATCACTGATTAGACATTCTATATGAAGAGTAAAATAGCAGGAGTGTGAAAGAAAAACAAAGATCACATTTTACCCAGTAACTTCATCTCAAACTATCAGTGGAGCTTCAGTTATAAATGCAAACTGCTATCCCTTGTCCCTTTTAACAGGAATCAATGAAGACAGAATATTTTCCTCCCAAAACAAAAAATTAATATAAGCTATTTATCATCCCTTTCCTAACGAGCATATCTCACGTACTGAAAAAAACCATAACCCAACACGTATTTCACTACCTTCATAAAAATACTTCTGACCTCCTTAAGTATACAGCACGAAGCAATGAAGGTTAGATATATAATATCTTTTCTGAAGTAGATTTATTCATACAAATTCAGAAAAAAAAATAATTGGAGTTAAAGTGATGAAGAGAACAAAGGACGAGAAGGACTTGGGCATCAGGGTGGACAAATTGATCATGAGGCAGCAGTGTGCCCTCGTGGCCAAGAAGGCCAATGGGATCCTGGGGTGCATTAAGAGGAGCGTCTCCAGCA
>JAWLRI010000215.1:757268-770494 GCA_034781795.1 Crypturellus tataupa
TTTTTTTTTTTTTTTTTTTTTTTTTTTTTTTTTTTTTTTTTTAACTAGATTACTTGACAGATGGGAGGAAAGAAAAGCTGTTTTTAAATGCCCAAGCAGAAAGATGCTTTCTCAGAAACAGAGAAAGGTGGTATGTTGAGTTTAATAGCACCCTGCTTCTCCAAAATAAATTCCACGAAATAAATAAATGAGAGGTCATGCACAAGTAAAGAGGACACTTTTAGCCCCTTCGGAACAAGGGGCTGACCTCAGTCCAGCATTCCACTTCTTTTCTGTACAAGAAGCAGAGGCATTCTAGGAAGCATATGAAAAGAGGAAAATGAAAGAGAAGGCTTAGACGGCAGTCAGCTTTATGTGGGGAATTACCTGCTCTTTCTTAAGGACAACACTTTTTTACTGTGTCTATTTTAATCTGAGGGTGCAGCTTCAATCGTGGGTATATACTTAAAACTGTTAGTCGAGGGAGAACTCAAAGCACTTAATATATTCTTTTGATACAGCTATGTCTTGGGAAGAACAGAACAACTGTTGAATACATAAAAAGGAATATATAGAAAAATTGAATAGCTATTTAAGATATCCTGCAGAATATTAAGGAAAGCAGATATTGTATATCCAGTCTGGAATTTAATCTGACAATAGGACTAATATCACTACTCTTGGACGTTTTTATCACTTGCAAAATCTCGAGTTTGCTTCTTTACTTCAATAATAGCTCCCAGTTGAGGTCTGTACATTAAAATACTGCTGCTAGCAGCATCAGGCATTTATACTCAGGGTTTTTGACCATTTGTAAGTTTAAGAATTCCTTACGGATGGTTTCAGAAATGGTATCCTAAAAGTATTTGCTCCTTTGCTGTGCCTTCTCCTTACAAAATTAAAACTGAGGGAATGCTCAAGACATAACAACTGACATGGATGTTTCTTTGAGAAGAGAAAATGGCAGGGGTAAGAGTTCCTTCATTACTATGGTAAATTATCAAATACAATTATAAGAAGCAAGTGCAGCACTACATGCTAAACCAGTTGTTCTGAGCTATGTGCTCTCCACTTAGACTCACCTCTGAAATCAGATAAGTGAACAATTAAGAAGGGCCCCCCAGCAGAACATTTTTCACAGTGAAGAAAACAAGAAAAATCTCATCCTCTTCTCCCTAAATGATGTCCCAAAAAGCCAATGAATTAAATGTCATCTCCTCCAATTGGGCTGGGTGAAGTAGGTTGTATGACAGAGAATTGGCTGACCTAATCTCATCTGATGAAATGCAATGAGAGGCTCACGCTGACCAAGACAAAACAGGGAGTGCAGAAATCCTACAGTTTCTGTGAGAAAACACATTCTTGTTGCTATGTTCACTTAGAGAAGTCTGATAGTTTTAGAAGAGACATTCTGGAGTACATCCCTGGATTGCTCCTCTGAATGGGAATTCCTTTACCTCATCTGCAATTAACAGAAATAAAGAACAAGAAATTTTGCAGTGTAGTTTTGGCATTATACAGCCAGTCTAGTGCCTTCACTAACCTATATTTTCTGAGGTCACTCTTTCAAGTGAAAAAAAAAGGAATTAACCTATCTCTTTGGCAAAGGTGTAAGTTCTATCATAGTAAACAAAGACTCTTCAACTTTTATTTGCAGTGTAAAAATATATAATGTTTATCTTAACGACCTTCCATCTCTAAGACAGGATATCTGTTCCTCAGGAAAGAGGTGATGTTCAGAGGCACTCGAAAGTCTCTAGATGGAAGAGGCACAGAAACTTAAAAATATTTTAATTATTCAGTGCATTTCCTAGTGCTTTGTCCAGTTTTTTTCTGTAGTATTCAAATCAGTAGCAAAATAAAGGGCAGTGGCAGAAGTCCCAAATCTATAATACAAACCCAAGCAAAACCACTGTAACATTTTTAAGATTTTGTATTCCCCAATTTGCTTAATCACAACAGCAGGATACAGTACCTAGATCTTCATTTTAACTCTAATTCTCTCCTCTCTATGAGCTTTTTGTTCACCCTACTAAAACTTTTCCCTTTTTGATGGTTATACTTATAATGGATTTCATGAGAGATCAGATAAATTCAGATCTTCAGTGGAGGCATAGGGGCGTGTGGCATCAGAGATGGAAACTGCATTTTAAAAAGTTTCAAATATGCATTTAGCTTTGCTTTTGGCTAAAATTTGTTCCAATTTCACTTATACATACTAAGAAATTAGAATAAGGGATTCATTTCTCAGTAGCCACCTTTACCTGCTTAGCATGCTTCTACTTCAATACTGTTGGCATTATGCCACTGCAAGAAAATTAAATGTCCCAAAAACTAGAGTATAAGTATAAACCAACTACGGAATGACAGTAAACAATGCTTGGACATCTATCTATTTTTCCGGGTAATTGATTGCCTCTTTATGATATCTTCATAGACTTGTGACCAACTGCTTGCTGAACACACAGTACTATAAAGATATAACTTGCTTAAACCTTTCATCTCACAGCCATTATCACTGAAAGAGCAGCTGTCACTCTGCAAACATGAGCAGCCAGTAATAGTTTCAAGAGAGCTATGCAGTACATCAAGTGCTCTGCTGATGGCTGTGTATGGACAAAGTCAAGCTTAAAGGAAAGGAAGTGCAGAGGATTCAGCACTGCGAGGCCGACATTTAGGCAGGGGAAGCCAGACCGGTTCTGCTTTCAGGTTTGCCATGCGGACAGCGCTAGCTACAGAGAGCAAGCACACGAGAAATGTGACAACACTGTGTATAAATACCACAGCGGACATACAGGATCCCTCTTTTTTCAGTCCAGTCATAGAATCATAGAATGCCTAAGGTTGGAAGGGACCTCTAGAGGTCATCTAGTCCAACCCCCCTGCACATGCCACCTAGGGCACGGGGCACCCTTATGTACTGTTGCTCTCTACTTACTGCACGCTTCGCTATTCCACTGGAGATCTAAGGTACTGCATTCTCCACTCCATATTGGGCCTACTACAAATCTTATCAATGCACTTTAATCTTGACCTGCTAGTCTGGTACTTGATCACTCCTACCTCAGATCTGACAGCTGGTTCTGCTATCCTAAGCCTTCCCACTAGTTCTCCAAATGCGCCTCAGTCTTACTGTTTCAGTTTTAAGCCCTGGACATATTTCCCACCTCAGTCTTTACTTTCAACACTTCTCTGCTCAAGAAAGTACCAGGTATGTCAAAATGCCTCTTCTCAGCAAGGTTCATTCTTCTTCTACTCATAGTCCAAGACCTCTGTACTTTCAAACAGAACTCCCTGAAGATCAAAGACTATCAAAGTTCACTGTGGTGTTCATCCATCTTGAGGCAACGTCTGTCACTCCCAAGGTGTGAGCTCCACTGCCTGCTCTGAGGTTATTGATCTGCCTTGCCTCCCCAGCTTCCTAGTGCAAGAAAACCCCCTCTGTAATTCGTAAGCATAAAGGATGTCACATTAGAAAAACACAAAACTCTGCCTTTCACACTCCTCTGATCCCACTCGCTCTCCCACAGATGCACAGCACAGGCACCGCTGCACGTTCTTCCTCGTGAACGGGTCATGTCGATGCAGCTGTTGCTCGGTGCTGGGCAAGTATGGAGGCATCATTTCTCACACATCTACGCACACAATTTATAACAGACAGGAAAAAGCTGTCAGGGTGGATTAGACAAAACACAGCTCTGTCCCTTTGCCCTCTCGGCACTGCATAACCAGACAAACACTTTCCTTCAGGAAGCAAAAGGTAAAATAACTAAACAAAACCCTCCAAGTGAATTAATCCATAAGAAATAAGCTTAGAGATGCTCCTATTTAAAGGAAACAATAGGCAACAGGCCTGCTTATTTGTATAATACCTCTAATTCTTAATATCTTTCCTACAGACTGGACTGCAAGGAAATTGCAAAACTGAAATTATAGCAATATAGGGGCAAAGCCATGTACTGACAGTGAGGGTGTGTGGAAGTCTCCCCTCACAATTATGGGGAAATCTCCCCATAATAGGAGAGGTCAGGTGAGTTCCACATTTGTACTTATTTATATTTTTATATAAAAAGAGTGGAGAGGGTAGTAACAGATAAACCTGAATATCTAGAAGCAGAAATTGTGATACACTGAAGATCTAAACAGTTTCAGTTCTCAAAAGAACTGAAAAATAGAGACATGAGAAAATTACAGTGAACTTCTGAAGAAAAAGAAAAAAAGAGCAGAAAAAGGACCACATCTTCAGTATAAAACGGAATAAACACTGGATTTACCAAACACAGATCTGTGAAGTTTAGTTCATGAATGATGGAAGTTTTTCAAGTCATTGGTTCAAAAACGCTCAAGACCTGTAAATACTAAGAGATTTGACCAATTACCCAGATGTCACAGCACACTAAGCAGCCCAGTAGAAGTAATGCAGGTCCCAACAAGCAATCTATTTCCTGGCAGACCCAGTCATGAAATGCCCTTATCTCTGAACGATTCATGATTTTAGCTCTTTGATGGACTACAGACTGGTCTCCTCTGAGTACTGTCTGTGGATGTACTAGACAGTAATTGGTTCTAACCTACAACCAATTTGTCCCGATTTGTCAGGAGACAGACTCATGGTAGGACTACACATGGAAAAACAACTTCCTACTCCACTTAGTTGCTTTAGGTGGCAAGCAGCCCTTGTCTTACTATCAGTTTGGAGAACTCCCAACTCTAGAAGGGAAAGGAATGAGGAAAACAAAAGAGTTTGTGTCTCATACTATCAGTGCACCTCAGCATATTGTAAGATGTTCCTGCACTAGTCAAACTGACCAGTAAGTCAGTAACAAAAATGCCTATAAATTAGGAGAAAAATGGAGTGTCTGCAAGCAAAATGAATCTTACAACCAGTTAGGTGAGAAGTTTTGAAAACTACTCAACACATCTTCAAATCTAAATTCAAAACTTAAAACTACATTTCCTAAAGGGCCTATGAAACACAGATGAAGTCAGACATATGTACACTAGCTTCCACATCTCCTTTCCCTATATTCAAATACCCTATACAAGCAATTCATCTCAATAATTCTCCAGTACTATACAAAAAACATTCTTTTCAGTCTGTAATTATAGTGAACACATTCTGATTCTCAGGTATAAAAGGAGCAGGTAGTATTTTCATATCCACATAATGCCTTTCTTTATACTAGTAAGGCCACATACGATACTCTGCAGTCCTGCCAGCATCTGTCCTTCTTTTTATTACTGCCTACTCTTTTCCACACATGAAGTGTCTGATCAGGTACCTACAGCAGCCATAGGACTACTGTATTTCCTGAGCAGCCACTGTAACTCCAGAAAAGTCTTCTGGAAAAATGAGTTTTAAACTACTTTCCTCCTCCTCCCTTCTCTCTCCCCGTTCAGTCCAGATGAAATTGTATGAGCAGCACAAGAGCAGACACATCTTTTTCAATATTCCTAAACTGAAGCAATTCTACATTCCTTTGCCCTTTCCCTCGCAACCAGGTGGAGAAGAGAAATATTTTAGCACAATTTACTGCTGTGTATGTTTCTGCCTCCTCCTCTTTCTTTCGGAGAAGAAAGATAGTCTATGTTAAAAAATAAAAAAAAATAAAAACAAAAATTGCCGCTTTGCTGGCTGATCGGTTTCCCAGCAGACAGCCCACTGCGTTAGAATCACATCTTCCCACCTGGACTGCACGTGTATGATTGACTGAAAGCACCAGTTTTCAGCGACTGTGAATGGGAAGTCAGTCTTTCCCTGCTCTGAACAGTCAAGAAGTAGCTTCCTCCCCCACTCCTTCCCCAGCATATTTATTCAAACTTGCAGGTAGTTGCATACAAGTCTGCCACTGAGAAGAGTCAAAGGTGCTTAAGAGGGCAGGAAAGATCAAGGATATGAAGAGTTTCCTAGATGACAGAGAAATGCAAAGTCTGCAAAGGTGTTGCAAAAGGCCTAGCACCTGCCATCTCCCCTTTCCTACCCCAATACAGGAACCTGATTGCACAGAGCAAGAAGAAAAGGCAGACGAAACCACAGTAAGTCCTTGTTAGCCTTCTCACTCAAGCAAGCTTTCTGTGCCTCCTCCTCATCATGCACTATTCTAGATTTCAAGTGGAAACAAAAGACTTTTCCTTCCTTGGGATTGCTGGTCATTCCCATTTCACTGCTTCCAAAGTGTAGGGAAAGGGAGTAGCTGTCACCTGATGGGGTCTCCATACCAAAATGAGGCCTTAGCTCTCCTCAGGCATACTTGTACACCTGAGTTGGATTAAACAAAAAGGATTCAGAGAATGGTCAAAAATGGACAAAGAAACACAGTAAAATTCAGTAAATTAAAAGGATAGTAAGCCTCAAGGTTCAGTGATGACTTTGATCCTTATCCCTTCCCTTCTAACAACCCTGCTCTCTAAACACCATGCCATGAAATTCAAACAGTGGCTCCCAGTCCAGACAACATACATGACAGAAAAGGACATTAGAGCACCAACACACAAAGGGGTGGTATAGGGAAGGAGATAAGAGAAACCTCATGACAAATGTTACCTTATCCCTCCTCAGCACTTTGCCAGCTTCAAACCCAAGCAAGAAACCATCTGAATTAGGTACTAGTATGCTGTGACATGCTCTCTCAGAATATGAAGCAGAAACAGATTATTTGGGACACAACAATACACAAAAATCATCTCACAAAATTCCCAGACCATCAGAGTACACAGGTTCTTTCATTTATTGTAGTGCCTGGGGATCTTTCATATTTACATTCCAATAGAGGAGGATGATTTTTAACTCCCTGAACTTCACCAAAGGGACAATTCTAGGTTACATTCCATAAAAAAGGAATGTTTACACCCCTTGCCCTCAGATAATTAAAGATTCTCATGTAATAATGATACAATTTCAGGATTATCCTTCTTTAATAAATAGAGAAGCTGATGCACTGAAAATTTAAACGCCAGGTCCCCGCTCTGATCACAAGAAAAAGGCAGCATTAGAGCCAAGTAATTATCAGAAATGGAGGGAGGGATTTACTAGACATGTACTCTCATTTCTGACACAACTGACTCCTAATTCTTCCCTTCCAAACACTCTTTTTTTTTTTTTTTTTTTAAACTGACAACCGACTGTGGAAAAACAGCTATGATTCACTGTAACTGAAAGTAGGTCAATCTCTCAACCTGACATTGTAAAGGCGTCTCACCCAAGGAGTTTGAAATTTTGGCAATGGTATTAAATTTTTTTTATTAATTTTTTTTTTTTTTTTTTTTTTTTTTTTACTGTGAGGTGGAGCTTTATGCAGACCTTCATAGTTTAAAACAAACAAACAAACAAACAAACAAAAAAAACCCCACACAAACAATAAAACAACATACACGAGCAACATACAATATTTTGCAAGAAGGTCTATGCTCTTCAGCCTTGGTTCTGTTTTCAACCAAACAAGAAAATTTGATCCAGACCTTTGTCCCTCTCCACTGAACTTCGTGATGATGAGCAGGATGATTTTACAGAATTCAGCCTTTATCAGCAATGTATTATTGACAGTTGGCCATCTTTGTGTATATTTAACATTCTTCAGTTTTAGCTATTCAGAACGCACCAGATTCCACAAGCCACCTGCACTCTAACAATCCATCAATTTATTTAAGTACAAAAGGTTTCTTACTACATACTCAAGTCAGACTTTTTCCTCTGTTAAATTCCTCCTTTCTTCCTTCACTGGGCAGGGGAGGGGCTGGAAGGGGAAGAGAAGGATGGGAAACCAGAGGTGACTGTAACCAGAGATATCTTCTCAGGTTTCTCCGTTCACTACAGAATGGTGCATCAAGAACTACCCAAGTTTTGCTTGAGATTCAGAGTGCAGTTCCTTCTTCATTACATTTACAGGTAAGAAGAAGTCTTTATTTACATTGGTTTATAACAGTTTAAGAAGCAGAAGATGCAGTTTTAAATCTTCAGTGACCTGTCTAAATCTGAATTCATTGGTGTTCAATAAAAACATAGCTATGCTGTTTTAATAGCAAAACAGCAGAAAACAAAGTTATGAATGCAACTAAGGATGCAGTCATTGCAAAGGATAAATACCTGCTTAGCTTGAGACACATGCAAATTAAGTGTGAAAAAAGTTATAAAAGATATTTCATTGAGCAGCTTTTTCTCTCCGTACCCAACACTTAAAACACCAAGGCCAGACCAAAGGACTCAGAGACACAGGCAAAGTCTCCTGACTTTGGCAACAGCTCTCTGGTCTATGAGATTTCTTCGTTTCAAACTGCAAAGTGTTAAGCTTTCATTAAAAGAAAAAAAAAAGAAAAAAAGAAAGAAAAAAAAAAGAAAGAAAAAAAAAAGAAAGAAAAAAAAAAGAAAGAAAAAAAAAAGAAAGAAAAAAAAAGGAACATTTTTTTAATCTCTGCTTTGAAAAGAAATAGCTGTCAAAATACAACCAGATCTTGTGATGGTGTCCTGTTAACCCAGTTTTACAGAAAATGTTCTGCAGAAGACAATAGCAGCCTCTAAGATGGAATCCAGCCTTCATCTACATCATTAATCTCAGCGACAGATTGTTTAAATGTTAATAGTGCTGGAGCCAAATTTTATGTTAAAAAAAAGAAAAAAGAAAAAGTGCAAGACAATTAAATGCAAATCCCAAATTTATGCAGCACTGCTGCACAGTTAAAATGAGAGACACAGTAAAAAAATGTACACATTTTCCCATGCATATTGGTAGTGTTATTTAATGTTATTCAGCACCTAAAATAAGCCAATTTAATTTCCCCCACTGAGTGAGTCTCTTAATTTTCAAAGCACAGCATTTCCTATTCATGTGAAGAGAAAGTGGGTGTTGTGAAAATAAGAAGCTCATTTCACACAGGAGGACGACTGTACTTCCCCATTAGTCTAAATGCTTAGCTAACAAAATGAAGGCTGAAGAGCATTGCGTTTCCTATCCTTAAGTTTATCTAGAGTGAAGAGAGTTAGAAGGAGAGAGAAAGGTAAGTAAAGCTAAAGGACAGCTCTGCTCCAAGAATAAAATGGCTCTATATGGACTAGGGAAAAATATATATTTTTTCCATTTATATATAATTTTTATCTATCTATATATATATATATACACATACCCACACACTCACATATAATGAGTTAAAAGACACTTTGAAAAGTTAAAAGCTGCTTGCAAAAGCAATGGCCTGGACTTGGCAACCCAGGCTCAGGGCATATATTGGAAAGGGCAATGGTGGGGTGAGGGAAAGTTGTATTAATAACTGGAACCATTTAGCCTATCACTGTCTCTAATGTTAATATCAATAATGTTGTTTGTGTGCTTCCTGCAGCCTTGGCGAGCCCTATGCACAGTGACACCACAAGGATTCATTTCTTTGAGCTAATAGAGATCCTGATTGCAGCTAGAGAACGAACTGCAAAGAATTACTGGCAAAGGGCAATCAGATACTGTGCTATGGCATTTCGGAAAGATCATCAGCTGCCCTGGCAAGGCGCAATCTTCCCGGTCAAGCTCATGTAAGAGCAGGCAGCCTGTCGGAACCAGGGCCCCCCTGCTCCTTACGGGACAGGCCCTGGGAGTCTGGCCAGCTCGAGACGCTGCTGCACCCCCCTGTGCTACACACGGCTGCAAAACGACGTCCTCCCTCTAGTAACATCACTCGCCTTGTGCATTACAAATGATGCTCCTGTTTAAGCAACACCCTCAGTTACAGTGGGAGCAATCTGAGCACTCTGATGAGACTGAAAACCAGTTGCAGAAGATTACACATCTGCATGCAATAATTTGTTTTCCTCATTCTCTCCATTGTACACAGAATAGATAAACTTTCTCAAAGCAGAACTTTGCAGCCTAATAAACATGACTATTTCAAGCTTTAATACTCTTGCTGCCTGTAAAAGTATCATCTCCTAAGCAAAGATGAGTCTGCCATAAGTAACAAACTCTACTAAATAAGTTGGAGGCTGTGCAAAAAGAAAGGGGTAATGAGAGCATGCTTGAGCATTACACAGCACAACAGCAAGGGTGCAGCACAGCTTGAATGCTAGCACCTGAGGAGAACACAATTCTGAGAGTTTTATTTCCTGAAAACAGCTCTGCACTGAAGAGAGGAAGAAGAAGAAAATAAATACATGAGTAGCAACTCTCACATGAAATTGTACTTACCTGAAAATCTATAATCTGTTTATATAACATGCTGCAGTTTCAGAGAATATTAAAGCCATCCACCTTGCACTGCTTTGCCCCTATGACTTACCAGTTTTTTTCCACCATAAAAGTTCTGTTCTGAATTCTGTTTTGGTTCAGGCTGTACACGAGTTCAGATGTTAAATGGGACAAATTAAATTAAAATAGGAATAGGAAATTCTTTATAAACATTTAGAAGGAAAGGTTACCTTTCTAGTGACAGATGGTTAAACTCCTCCAAACTCTTCATGGCACTTGCATATATGAATTAAGACAAGGAACACACACACAAAAAAACAGTTTGTCCTCCTTTGGTGCTCCCTATTGCAAAGAGGACAACCTATTCATTCCATCTATACTGAGTCACCTTTAACACAGGTAACAATTCCCCAACAATTCCTGCCCTGTGTGGGCTCACAGGGAACACAGGGTCAGATATCCATAGGCAGGTGGCTATAAAGCAAGGAAGGAATACTGTACAAGCTGCTTGGCAACATCTCCATTTTGTATCTCTGAACCAAATGTGCAGCCTTTTCTGGATGGAAAAACAGTTCTCATCATACATCTCATTGAAGAAACGCCCCGGTAGAGGAGACTGATCTCTTTCGCACTACACAGCCCTCGTATAATTGCAGAAGGGAAGTTGGTTTCAGGAGCGTAGCCAGCTGCACAGAACTCAACAGGCTAACTGTACCTGTAGGCAATCCCACCATTTCCTCTGCAGTTCCCACAGCGTTTATTGGACATCAACCCCAGTACTGTAGCACTGCAACACTTACCACTCCCTTTCCTCCTTCTGTGGCACTATTCAAGTAGAAAGCAACACTACTTGGGCACAGGCTCTTGTCTGCCTCCTGCATCATGCCATTTGCGATTACGACTGCTGTGAAGCCAGGATGGCCCAGAGCTATATAGAAGGAGGGTTATCATAGAGCAGTCACTACTTGAAGCAATTTTCTTCCCCTGACAGAAGAGATGCAGAAGTAACACAACTTACTTGTGAAACTGAATTTAGTTACTAAACTCTGACTTTAGCTTTTGCAGACCCTAACATGATGCCAAAAGAGGCCCACATGACTGACAAGAGCTTCACGTAAGGCTCAGGAGCACACAGGTCCTGCAGCTGCCAGTGTTGCAGGAAGGTGCGTTCCCACCACCAAACGCGCTGGGAGGAGACGCTGCCACTGGCTAACACACAGCTACCCCCGGCACGGGATCGCTGTTCCGCTGCAGTGCGTTACCTTCCTGCACTGCGCAGCACCCAGCTCCGCAGGAAACAGCCGCTCTCAGATCCAGCTATGCTAAATGCTATGGAGATCAATGGTGCAAGCATCCCTTTTATTTCAACAAAGCAAGCAACACTGCCTAGGATGACACAGCAGGTATAACAGACCCCTGGGGGACTTTTTGTAGGTTTAAAGGATGTGAGCCTCTATATTCAGTCATACTCATAGAGGTGCCTATAATATAGGACGAACCATTTACATCTAACAGTCAGACACCAAACACTCAGCCTCCCAGTCTCTGTTAGTACATCTCTGAAGGAAGCTGTTAATGAGTATATCACATCCTGCTACTGGTACCTTCCTTTACTCTTCTCCTTGCCTTATGATGTCAGCTGTACTAGAGAATAATTTTTTGTCAATGGGAAAACAAATTGCAGTGTTACCTCATGATACTCCCCTGTTGGGGCAGCTGGCAGCACAGGATACCCTGGTAGCTCAGCACAGTCCAGAGAGGCAATAACTGAGCCTAACAACACTCAGCGTTAACACGACCTATTCCTCAGACCACTGGGAGACACACAACCTCATCTACCTTTAGATGGGGTTTCTTCTTTTGTCCAATTCCTACTCCCTTCTACCTCTCATTTTTCTTTTTTGTTTTATTTAACAACTTTACTAGTTTTATGCAGCGACTTAAAGGAAAGAGATTTGATGAGACTCATCTATTGTTGTAGCCAAGCTGACCTGGATGTTTCACTTGTCTCCCCAGTGAGCTGCAGTAATAGGACCTCAGCATTGATTCAGAGATGACGTGGGACAATTAGCAACCAAGACGACTCAGACGGTTTCCAATAACATGAATAAAATAAAAAAAGACAAATAAGGTTTCTAGAACCAGACTACTCTGCAGGAAGTCTTTGCTGAGCAGAGGAGTGGGAACACACAACCAGAGCAGATGAGGACAACTGCAGAGAGGGCGTGAGAAGATATGCAGGCAACTGAAAGGCGAGGAATCTAATGGGACAAAACCTTGAATTTATTCTGTGTGTTACACCATAACAATTTCAGTGCTGATTTCAGTGTTACAGAAGTGAGTGGAACCCAGGGCTAGCATATGGTCTAAGAAAATGACAATTCACTATCACAGAAGCACAGACAAAACACATTTATGATGGGAAATCAAGCATGACAACAAGGATCATCCACTGGTCCCTGAATGTCCTTTTTTCACAGGAAGCTAATTCACAAGTTAGGTACAGCACAGTAAGACTATTACTGCCTTTCAATCCCTCCTTGTTGAATAAAAATGGCTTGTCTGCTGTTAAATTCAAATTATAGAGACAGAATAAAAAACAAAGTCAGGCAGATCAAGAATTCCCTCAATAACTTGCAACTTTTCTATCCACAGGCATAAAGAAGTACTCAGTTGTACTTAAACAGCTAAGATCCATTTTTAAAATAAAATCCAATCAGGAAGGCTAGTAAAGATAGGTAAATTCATATATTCCCATACGATCTCTCTCTGTGGATATACATTAGCATGCACAGCAGTCCTTAAATGCAGTAACCTCAGCGTAGTTGCTCCAGAGAGGAGTTTGGTCATTACTACATCTCATCACCTGAAATCCAGATGCAAGGCTGCAAATAGAAATTCAGTAAATCAGTGCCAGCTGGGAACATGGTTCAAGTTCACCACTGCTGCTCCAAGCAGCAGGGAATGCGGTGGCACCGTCGGCGCGGGCCCTGGGGGGGCACTTGGGGCGGGGGCCGGGTTGGGGGAGCCCCCCAGGGCTGCGGCCCCCTCGGGATGGGGGCTCTGCCCACGCCGACGCGC
>JAWLRI010000215.1:770594-827775 GCA_034781795.1 Crypturellus tataupa
GAGAGGGGGAGAGAGGGGGAGAGAGGGGGAGAGGGGGGGAGGGGGAGAGTGTTCTCTCCTCTCTCCATCCCACCCCAGCCATTAATTCCTCCTACTTTTCACCCCTCATAAACTGAAGCTGAGGGAGTCAACCGCAGCTGGCAGAAAAGTAGGTTTTTGAGCTCACTCCTTGGTATCTAGAGCAAACTTCTTCTCCCCAGTGTCAACTACTTTCAACTGCTGGGATCTAATGCCATCACTTACTTGGTATGTTTACAAACCCTCAGCCATACCAAAAAATCCCCCAGAGTTTTTATTTATTTATATTAGCCACAGTCCTTGCAGTTTGTCTCCCCAAAAGCCTGCAGCATCACAGCAAGCAACTCATTGTCCAACGCGTCCATCCTCCAGCACCAAGACTAAACTCCGTTTGCTCAACGGATGCTGAGAGGGAGAGCACCACAGTCATGGCAGCAAGCAAGCTTTTCCTATCACTCCTTAAGATGTTAATATAATCCTAAGGTGCCAGAAAGCAAAAATAAAAGAGAGACAATGGAAGAGATTGCCCATAAAACCCTCACACCCATCATCTCATTAATGCTGCGTTTCCACTAGTCCCATTAACCTAAAATACTGCTTATTGAAAGTGATTTTTAATAGCTCTCTTCATGCACATGAGTAGAAAGAAAAATTCTTCCAGACCAAACTTGTTTGTATTTGCTTTGCCTGGTCAGTTTCCTGCTCTTTCTCATCTCTCTCCTATTTTACTTATATATAAAAATATATATACCTATTCCTTACCCCACCAACTAATTTCCCTCACTTCTTTTGCCATTCCATCTTCCTAGCAGAGCATTTGAGAAAAGCGAAACTACTCCCTCCCACATGAAGCTATGAGAGAGGCAGCGAACAAAATGTCCTGAGACCTCCGTGCAGCCCAGCGGAACCGGCTCTCAGACGCCCGAAGCCGCTTCTGCATCAAACGGCTCTGCGCAAGCCCTGGCCACCCCCAGGGCTGCCCCCGGACTTCGGCCCCAGTTGTCAAAGATCTGGAGAACGTCTGAATTACCGGCGGGAAGGGGCATAAACACTTGTCCTCTAATGACAACAGAAAAGGCAGGAAATTGGCACCTGCTTCAGAAAGGCTCATTCACACTGTAAGCAGATGCAACATATTCTGGCTCTGGTGTGCCAAAGCAGCTTTAGACACCCAAAACACCCGGATGAAGAAAACACATGGAAGAAGACTAGAGCAAAGCTGCAGTCAATGGCATTTTTGAGAGGTTCAGAACTGCTTCCCCTGCACGTTTGCCCCCTTCCTCCCACAACTCATAAGCCACCACGGTAGCTCTACAGGACACTGGATGCTCAGCTGCTACACAGAGCTGTTTGCTCAAGATCTGTGGTGTTCACCTAGCAGTGACTAGAAGCGCAGACTGCCATATTTTAAGGTAAGGACAAAGGCTGGATTGAGATTAATCTAGGACTACAGAGATAAGCAGGACATTAGCCATAGAACTTCTAGCATCAACCTTCAAATGTGGCATTTCTGCCTGTTCAGTAACGCTCACGTACGATCCCTGCACTTTTGCTGTTACGGAATCCCCGGTAATCCTTGCTGTTTCTATGAAACTGTTTTGCCCATGTGCCTGCACTGTGCCACAGGCACACAAATCTGCTCGAAGGCTAAAAAGGGAGCTAGGTCACTGTGGTTCCTATAGTAACTAGAATCTCTAAGGAGGCAACTACCACATTCATTTTTTGCAATGTGAACTTTTCTCCAGCAGCAACTGGACTGATACACTCACTCATTCATTCCTTTTTATTTTCTTCTTTTTTTTTTTTTTTTTTTTGTTAATGGATGGCCATTAAACAGATGGCAGCAAGAGAGAAATACTACAGCTCACAACCAACTAGGGCTTAGCTGACAGCCTGTGGAGACTGCATCATTACATAGATCATTTCCAGTGCTTCCTGGAGACCATTCAAGGGACAACAGCTCCCCATACCTATGTTCCTTCCCTTCAGCTAAACCTGAGGCCAAAGCAGCAGGAACACTCTAGCTTTTGAGGAGTGAAGCATAAGGGTGGAGCTTGACAATTTAGGCTTGGATTATCGACAGAAAGGTTGATGAATAGTCCTGGCTTGAGTGATAAACTCTGATATCAGAGAGTAAATCTAGTAGAAAAGAAAATCTGTCATTCTCAGTCACAGCTGCAGGGGCTGAATTGGCATCTGGAATTTATTTTCTTAATTCTGAGCAACTCACAGCTCTCCCATGACCCTTATCGCCCATGCACCTTCCCTGGCCACCCTCAGGCCTCACAGATAATACCTTATCATGTTTCATTTTGAAGCAAAAAACCACTTCACCTTGATCCACCATCCCTCCCAGCTTCCCCACCCCACTTTCTGATCTACACATTTTCTGTCTCATGCAGCATTAGAGCTGCACACTCAGCCTACATCCTTTGGCTAAAGTCAGATGAAGACACACTCAGAAAACAACCAAGGCTGCTGCTATTGAGCACAGGAAATCCCAAACTAGGGATTCCACTTCAAAGCTGTATAAAGGTGACTGGGTCCTGTAAGTTTTAGTGGAGCACAGATTATAGGATCAATCCAAGAGTATCTACTGAAACCTTAAACCCTTGTCCCTTTTGTTACAGAGACATCTTAAGTTGCACTTGTTCACTGGTCTTAGAAATACAACCTTCAATGGCAGACATTTGTGACAGTAACTGAGCAGCCTGACTGTGAGCCTCTGAAGATCAGCACAGTCTAGCAACACTGGCCAGCAGCCAGCAATTTATGACACTTAAGGCTACCACAACTCACCAACAGCCAGAAAATACATTGTATTTTCTTTCATAACTTCCCAACTCTCTCTCAGCTACTCTTCTCAAGGTATTTGCTATAAAGACTGCTCAAGTCATGCAACCTTGTGAAGGGAAGCCGTGTTGACCCTATGAAGCACTGAAGATCAAAACCAGGTAAGCACCTGCAAGATAGATGCTAAGTAATATCCGAGGAGAAAAGTAGATTTGTTTTGCATTTACCCTGTAATCTAAAACTAGCAATCGAGTTGGTCTTGTGGCCAAGGAGGTTTGTGTAGTGTTAAGTTTTCTGAATGCACACATTTTGCAGTACCATACAGAAATATTGCACCAGAACAATGTGATTTTTTTTTTTATGCAGTAAATTGGTGATCTTGCCATAAATTAGCAATAATTAGAGTAAGAGCAATATTAAAGATGATGTCATCCTGTTCCTCATGCAAAACAGGATTATAATCTGTAACTGTGCTCCCATATGGCACAATTGTGCAAAGCATTTCTGCAGGAATCCTTACTAGCTAGTGCTTTGGGAATGGCTAAAAAGAGCAGTAATTAAGTTATTGCATTCACCTGCATTAACTTCTTTAGCTTTGCCAATTGAAGCAGTGCAAGAAGTGTGTTTGGGAACGGGTCACCCAACTGTCCCCCGTCAGTGAGGGTTTGCTTCATACACCATGAGGTGAACGAGGAGCTCCAGAAGCACACCTAGGGCACTCCAGTCACTAACAGCCATTCACTCCTCAGGACTAAATTAGATTTATACAGAATAAACTTTCCCAAAATGTGTACAGTGTGAACAGTGGGTCTCCAGAAACAGCTGTTTCACTTTACAGACCCTCTCTCTCGTGTCCTAGTACCGGCTATCATAGGCAAAGCCACTGGTTGTTGCTTTATACCAGGAACCTGCCACTATTAAGTGGTTGTGCCAATTTCTCCAATCACATACTAAATTTAAAAATACTCTCTAAAGGGCTTGCCATCCTCCACTGCGAAACACCTATTCTTTACCACACTCCCTCTGTACACACTGCTGTACATCCCCTCCCACAAGAGATTGCTCTACCTGTGCACCAAGCTCCCAAGGCCTGGCTCTGACACCCCCCAGTTGTACAACCTTCCCTCAAACAGCTCAGGGAGAGCTTGAAGAAACTCTACAAAACAGCAGGAAGTAAAAGTTCCAGAGAGAAGCAGGGCTATCAAGAAGTAAAATACCAACACAGAAAACCAAGCAAGGAAAGGAGGGAATCCCACCACCACAAAACCCCAGGAGGAAGGTTGGCAGGCAAGTTGCTCCAACTAGAAAGATGTCAAGAGCACACACGAGAACAAGTGTGCTGAGCATCCCTCCCTGAGCTGCTCCCCACACACACTGTGCTTCCAGCAAACTGAGAACTCACAGCACTAACATGCAAGCAGGTATCCAAACAAGAGGCTACGCGCAGGTGCCTGAGGAGTCACTGAAATGCAGCCATAGCACAGGACTCATCACCTTCAGAACCCGCAGCCTAGACTCTCCCAATGGCTCCTGGAGACTCCATGGAGACTCTCCCGTCTCCATGTCCCCACACATCCCGACGCACAAGCAGCCCACGCCTCCCCCGGCTGCAGCCACTGCCTCACGCTTGCACTGCGAGTGCGTTGAGGCAGGACACGGCTTCCGCACCGCTTGCGAGGTGGATGATGAGCTCCTCATTTCATTATTAGGGTGCCATTGCATTAGAGCGCTTTTGAGAAGCACAGATAAAATTATCCAGGTGGCTCAGATGAGTCAGTGCTGCCTCATCACAAATGTTTTTTCAGTAAAGATAAAGCTAGGGCACCTTCACTGAAACATAAAAACTGGCTATAGATGAAACACACACAAGTTTCTATTAACAGAATGTCTTCCCAAGTGTGAAAAAACTGAAGTTGCACACACTGTGCCAAAATGCCCCCAGTCCAAGGTTTATTCAGTTTGCACTCATTTTAAACGATGTTTTAACTTGATCGTATGCTTTTATCTTCTTGCAAACATCATCTCACCTTCCCTAATGATCTTCCATTTCCTCTATTGACCTCTACACCTTATAAAACTCATTCCCAGCATAAAAACTGTTTCGTATTTT
The DNA here is from genome assembly GCA_034781795.1 of Crypturellus tataupa. Classification (NCBI taxonomy): domain Eukaryota; kingdom Metazoa; phylum Chordata; class Aves; order Tinamiformes; family Tinamidae; genus Crypturellus; species Crypturellus tataupa. Next base: position 775,516 of record JAWLRI010000215.1, read on the forward strand.
TTCCTACAAGAATCCACTCAACACTCATTTCCACAAGCTTCTTCTAATGTACACTGCCCTTTACAGACCTTTTCTATTTCTGCCATCTCTTTGTGATCAAATCCCTGTCACTCAACCTTGTTCTAAAGCCACTTTTGCCTCTAGATTTTAGAAAAGGAAGAGCACGTAGGTGCCCTCCCTGATCCACAAACCCTAGCAACTGAGCTGCATTGGGAAAGATAGAGGACAGTAGAAGACTGAAACACGCTGGAACTCGCGTCCATAGTGCAAAGCACAGCGGGGCACCGGGCTGCAGACCACTGCCGTGGGCAGGGAGAATTGGAACAAAACACCCTTGCAGTATCAGGTACCTGAACCAACACGAGTCAGTTATTAACAACATTTCTATAAACACAGACAGGCCTGGGGGTGGGGGGCGAATATGACAACCTATCTGAAAATGCTGGTGACAGCAGAGAATGAGGAAGTCTCTTTCAACGTAGCGACAAAGAGCTGCCATGTCTCCAAAAGGAGGAAATTGGGACTCTTGAGACCCAGAGCCTTCTGAATTTCCAGCACAACAGATTGTCAAGAAGTAATAATTATCCAATATATATGGGGCTCTTCCAGGCAGTTTAAAATGGCATAAAATAAGGCAAGGTAGAGGGCAAACAGGGCAATGCTCCTCAGGAGATTAGGTAGATGGGTGCCCTTTAGAGACAGGTTTTCCCTCAAAAGGCCACTTGTTTTTGAGAAAACTTTGAAAGAAACCAAGATTCCTATTTGGAATGTTTTGCTTTCAGCAAATTAACATTTCCAATTAGAAAATTCTTGACCCAGATCCAGTGCTCATTAATCAGTATATATTACTGACCACAGAGGACTAATACATCTGTGCACATACAGACGCACATTTCCTTCCCTGGAGCACTTTGATGTCCAAAACAGTGGGCTACGATGTTCCAGGGATGTACGTGTGGCACTGCCTCAGGCATACTGCACCTGCTGAAAGGGCTGGAGAACTGCCAAGCATCTTGCTTTTGGAAAAAGCATTTGCTTTAATATCTGCTAATTCCAGGAAAGGGGCCGTGCTCTTCTTGTTTGGCCGTGTCTTTACATGTGCAAGCAACAAGGCGGGAGGGGAACAAGGCAGCCATCTGAGGGTGCTTAATAGAAAAATAAATCCCCAGTGTGCTCGTTCCCTATTACAGAGAAAAGGAGAGAAAGGATACAGAACAAGCCAAGTGAAACAAGCAGAAACCCTGAGCACACTTCTCTGCAGCTTCTGTAAGCATTCCTGTCCAAACAGCCTGGGAAGTTTCCAAAACCAGAGTCCAACACAGAAGCCTTCTCAATAGCATTTACTCTTTCTTTCAACCACTTTGTCCTGCTTAGTTCAGGGAAAGGGAATCCTACCCCTCCCATATATGTGTCCATGGTTCTAACTGGACCATGGCCTGGGCATCTGCTAGACATCAACAACTGGAAACATTGAGGGCACTTGCATTTGGCATTCGGAAGATACAGATGAGTACATGTCAGGGTTTTAGAATAATATGTATGCTCCTAATTAAAAATATTAAATTGCTATGCTGTGATTGCTTTTACACAGCACCAATCGTAGAATTCATAACATCAGGTAAAATGAATTTTCTAAGTCCTGTCCCTTCCCTATTTTATATCACCTCTGTTGACACAAATTCACATAAACAGCACAATAAGCACTGGCAAAAAAAAATGAAGTCTTCCTCCAAATATGGTCTCTCATCTCCTATCAGTCTCAAAATTATTTAGCTTACTAGTGTAAATAAAAGGCAACATTTTTGTATAACCTCATATTAAAGCAAAAGAATGAATCAGCAAAAAAAAAAAAAAGATGCAGTTTTCTCCCCATACTGAAGAGTGAAAGAACAGCCTTCTCTCTAGAGGTTTCAAGTAATGAATTCCTATTTTAATTGAAGCTGCAGCCAATGTGTGAGCTCCAAATGGGCCTCTCTCTCTTCTCCTCTCTCTAGGTGATGCCGTGCAGGAAGGAGCTTTTAAATCAGTCACTGAACATAATGAACTTCAATTTCCCTTCGACAAGGGCAAAATTACAAACATGCACTTCACTTCCAGACAATTAATTAATTTGTTTACACGATTTCTTTGCTTTGTTTTACTTTCATGATCTTTTTTCCCCTCCACTTCAGGCTCTTTAACTCTCCAAGGTGCAGGATTATCTTTTGACAACTCATCCTCTCGCAGGCACAGAGGAGGGAAACTACAGCAGGGTTGTTTGCAGAAAGGGAAAGAAGTCCAGGCAATTAACTACAGGTTTGCTGTGGCTAACAGCACTCCATGACAATGTTAAAGCACATATGCCCCCATTGTAAAAATGACAGCTAGCATTTGATGATCATTAGCATGGTGGATACAGTTGTTTTCTCTTGGAAAGTGTTACCTCACGACTTCTCAGGCCAGAAAAGACCTACTTCTCAAAGTGCCCATTTCTGAGGAGAATACAACCCAACTTTCAGATATTCAGAGAAATCACCTGGGGAACAACGTTCTCTCACTGATAAGCTGAAAAGCAAAAGGCACCCAATAGCCAGTTAGGGCTGCCTACAAGTACGCACAACTTTGTCTCCCAGAATTGTGCTCCTGCACCTGCGGGATAAGAAAGCCAACAAGAAAAACACCGAAGAGGAGCAGCAGTGGTTAAAAAGGGAAAAAAGCACAGTGGACTCCATGGTGCTAGAAGAACAGATGGATTTGAAATAGCAAATATATACATTATTTTCTTTTATTGGGAGAACATTCATTCTAGATAATGCTGCTGACTAAATCCTTCCAGCAATATCAATACCGTTTACGTTACCATAGTTGTGCATGTTTAATTTCATTTCTGCTGCTACAAATATAGGCCAATAAATTTGACAACACATCTGTTATTTACTTGCACTCAACACTGAAGCATATTCATGACATTTACTTTGCCAGTTTAAAATTTAACAGCTTTCCTTTTATTTATATCTACTTAGTGTTAGCAAAAAGTGATCTGGTGACTTTCTATAGACGCTGCAAGTACAGCACAAGTAGCAACAATAAAACATTCCCCCTGGCTATGTACCACTACTGCATACGTTTCTGACTCTATTGCACTAGCAAGTTCACTTTGAAGAGGCCTAAAAGTGGCACGTCCTCTTGGTCTGAATAGAGCCAGTGCCTTCGTGCAGCTTAAGCACGCCAGCAACCAGAGAGCCAGCTGCAGCCAGCAAGTCTCTTCCTGAGGGCCACAGAGCTGCTGACAGAGTGAGGCCCTTCAGACTCCCACTCCCCACAAACAAGCTATACTTGAAATATCATCTCGCTTTTCCCCTATATTCCCCACCCCTCACTACTCTTATTCTGGAAGTCTTCTATCAGAAGAAAACATGAGTTATGGCTTAAGACGTGGTGACCAGAAGTAAGGGAAATAGCCTACAAAAGGCCCAATGACACGTGCTCATGAGCAGCCTGGCTGCTTTACTGAGTGCATGGAGAGAGGAGGGCAGCGGGTGCAGGTCACTCGAGGAGGACGAGCTCAGCACCGGCAAGGAGAGCACTGAGCACTGCTGCCTCCTCAGCTGCCGCTAAGCTGTCTGTCCCTTGCGTTGTCAGTCCTCCGTCCCCAGCACTAGAAACACAGGGCTACAGTGGGTAGGGCCCTGTAAGGGCCTGAATAGAGTTAGACAAGTTAGTGCAGACTAAGGAGGTAAAAATTCATATAGTGGTGCAAGAGCAGACATGTGAAATCACAGCAGGAAGGTAACTGTTCCTCTCCAACCTTCAGATTTGCATTCCCTGCACTTCAGCTACACTACAACTGATACAAGTAAGTTCAGTGACACCTGAAAAACCTATGCAGCCATCCCTGTGGAACAGCCTGGTTTTTTTGCTATTCTAGCTATTAATTGCATATAACTAAACACTTAAATGATAGATGACGAAGACATTAAGAACAACTGAACAGTTGTGCTATAATTAACACCATGGACCTGAGCCCACAGCCAGGCTTTACATTTCCTTCAGGCCCAAGTATGGTCTGGGGGGAAAAAACAAGCCTGCAAATGGAAAATCATATTACAATAATCTGTGTTTTTTTGTTTTTTTTTTTCTCCTGAAATGAGGCGTATACAAAACTATCTACACTGAAATACTTCCTAACAGGATGTCTAATGCACATACAGCATGGGGTCTTTTAGAATCAGTTTGCAGTTATAACAGCTTTGCAGAGGGAACGAATGAAGAGTTCAGAGGGAATCTGGTATTCATCTGTAGAGTGGAAGTTGATACAGGAGGTAAAATGCAAACAACCACTGGGGGGAAAAAAATGAAGAAAAGAAATGAAACACGAAAGAAAAAAAGAAACAAAACAAACAACCCCCTTGCTCTCTCCCTGTCCAAATCCAACCAACTAACAAGAACCAAAAACAACCACCATCCTCCCCACACATGAACTCCCCCCATTCTTCTTGTCCTTCCTGATCAGGTACCTGTCTGCTGATTTGGGAAAATCTTGTGAGCTCGGACTTCAGACACGCAGCCCATTTCCCAGGGCACTTCTCTTTCAGGGCCCATTTTCACAAAGCTCTGAGTTAACAAAGTTGCCCTCATTCTTCCTTACAGCATGGCAATTATTCTGGTAATTGTGTAAAATAGACTAATGTCCTTTACAATTTAAAGTATAACTGCATCAACTGCTCTTTTACTAGACTACAGAAATTAGACATACCTTTAGTACAGAGCACTAACGGTCTGCCTTGCAGGCTAAGCAAGTGCAGTCTGGGAGCACGAACTACAATCTCTGTAGTTCTGTTGCTTTATCAAGTTATCTCAGTGAATTCCCACTCTCTAAAAATATGCATGTGAGAAGCACCCTAAAATTACTGAATACTTAAGAAACAAGTTGTCTTGGCACATGGAGAAAGGCTGCCTTCGTTAGAGTTGGACTGTATTGGTCACTGAGCAGCAGAGCTGAAAGACCACGGCCACTACGCTGCTGCTGATCAAATCGCCAAGGACAGAGCCCTAAGCGCTACAGCAGAGCCTTCACCTCAAACAGGGTACTGCAAGGAGCTCTGCTGTTCTTAACTCTTCCTACCAGCCCCAGAGGGAAGGCATTTCAGGACAAGTGGGACTTGTCACTTTTCTGAGCCACAACTCTGAATTAAGATCAAGTTTTCTAACAATATGCTTAGAAAGGAGGTACAAATACCACTTTCCTTGGTTCCCATTCAGGTTACCTGTACAATCAGTCTCATCCTTCTCTAACCTCACCGTTCTATAGCAATGCAAGTACATGGCCTTACTTGATTTTGATTTAGGTACAAATCAGAACCTTTACAAAACAAGAGATTAAAAAAAAAAAGTGGAAAGTTATTAAAAACTTCTCCCTTAAACATCACTTGTGATAACCCCTTCCCTGCCACCAGAACAAAGCCTTGTACACAGCTACTTGGTTCACTTCATTGGAAACCACTGATTTTATACAGTAAAAGGAACAAAACTCCTGTCCTCCCATCTTCCTCCTGCTTCAGCAGTTTTTCTTCCACTGTTTGTTGTTTCCTTCCCCCTCTTTCATTGCCAAAATGAAATCCAAGAGCCAATTTTTCAGTAATTCTCTACAAACGGCAAACACTGCAAAAACACCTCTCCATTTCAGCACTAGCACACAGGGGCGGCGGGAGGGGAGGCAGCCACCGTCCGCACGGGCGACGCGGGAAGGAAAAGCCCTCCACCAACTGCCCAGGAGCAATTTGCACAAGGAGTTAAGGAAGCTTGGAAGAAGAAACACAACAATCCAAAAAGCGGCTTAAGGCTCTGTCAGACAAAAGAATGTCTTTTAAATAATCTATCACTTCTAACTTGTCTTTCAAACTCAGAGGTCAGTTTTTCAGATGCAATGGGATCCAGCATGATGGCAGCAGTCATTGCATGCACTGGAGGACATAAGCAATCTGGTATCAGACATCACTGATTATTCAGCCTATTCTGCCTGCCTTTCCATTAGTTCAGCTGCAGCCCTCTCTAGTCATCCTCTGCCACGCAGCCAGGACAGTTTTTACAAGGTCTTCTCAAGCCTAGTTTCCTGTTTACATGGGTTCTCTAGTCCAAAACTTTCCTAAATAAATATTCCCAGCCCATTTAACTTTCTTGCAGATAAATCTGTTTCATTTAGTTGCACTGATGCCACCTGGAAGCAGATCTTTCAAAATGTAAAGAGCCTCCATTTATTCGCTGTGTCACTCAATCTTTCTCAAGAGGTTATTTCTGGAGGGAAATATTATCCAAATCTCAGGTATTTGTAGAGATACCTGTAAGTTCAGGGTTCGTTTCCTATAATATCCTTGGTAAGATCCCAAGATTCAGAAAATAAGAAAAAAGGTAAGGAAACTGAAGTATAAACCATCGCTTTAAGGGCACAAACTATTATACCATGGCACATTTCCTATGTACCACAGAAATTACCTTCAGCTTCTATAACGGAAGCTCTGTTAAGATCCGTATCACCTCAATACGTATGCTGCTTTTAGCTTCTCTCAGTTCACTGCGAGTTGCATCCCTCCTCGAGCTCTTCAGACTGAGCAGACCAGAAACATGCACGCTGCTGGGAGTAGGAACAACCAGCACTCTTGAGCCTCATTTAATACTGCTGGCAGAGACAGCACGGGCAGATTTTGTTGTCATTTACACTGGTCTAAGTCCAGGTTAACTCCCTGATTTCACTGGAATCACTACAGATCTACGCCAGGCCAAACTCCAGGTCTACACCTCTGTATGTGAGAGGTAAGATACTTTTAGATACTTAAGGGTTTGTAAAACTTGTTACAAAGATTACCGAGCGATTGTGTCAATCTCTTCTTAAGCTCATGGAAATTTTGCTCGACACAGATGAAAAGCAGCTGCCTGTTTTAAATTTTTTCTGCACTAGCACCTAACCATTGCCGCTCCTGAACAGACAGCAGTCTGACACCAGGGCAGACCTGCCCATACAATTCAAGATCCCATTCAGCTGAATCTTCACTGAGGGCTCTGGACAATGTGCACAAAACGTTAACAGCCAAGTTGGATCACTCAGAAGCAGGATGACTGTAACAGTTTGATTTCCAAAGGACCATGTTAGCGGTGGAGCAATTTAACAACACAAAGTCACATGCGTCTTGGAGCTTCTGCAAGGGCTATGAGCTATTTTACAGGTGTCTGCTGCACACAGTACAGGAAGCAACAGCCAGAGCCAGCTGACAAGAGGAAGACAGTACAACACATACATAAAACCACCTCATGGCTCTCCGGCCAGTGATGCATCTGTTAAGATAACTTATGTTGTCTGCCCATTCTCAAGATAATCAATTAAATTCAGAAACTCTTTAGATATTAATAGGGCTTGGGAACTTTTGAGAGAATGAAGTTTTGAATGTACAGTTGAGGCTACAGAATTCTGTTCAGAAGATGCTCCAGCTTAAGGAAGACACTGGAGGTGGTGGGACTTTAGGACCAGAGTAGGTCTCCTAGCTTTGAAGTCAGGTTCACAGGGGATTGTAACTGGAGTTTCAAGCTCCCCTAAGGGTGGCAAAATTCCCTCCTAGTGGAAAAAATGAGATTGGGAAGAACAGAGAAGATTAAGGATACAGACTCTCTGTTCAAGCAACCCTGACAGCAGTATTCAGAGTTCTTCTTATGTGGGTTTAGGTGACTTGGAATTCATGAACAAACAGGTTTCTGTGCCTTGGCCTATAAACACATCAATATACGTGCAACAGTCATCAAGATGCACATTGGTGGAATGACTCAGAATTAGAAAGAGTTGCTTTCAGCAACGTATTTCCCTCAAGGAAAGATACTTATAAGAACAAACCAGAATGACAAGAGGCAGGTGTGTGTAACAGCAAGAAAACTCCTTCATCTTGCAACCTATTTATTCTTCTTTCTCCATCCCATGCAGAGAAAAGGAGAAAAGCTGAGCTGGGTCTTAACTCTTGTTCAGTGAGAAAAAAAGCATTTACAATCCAGATTCTTACAATGGGCTTTGAGCACCAAGAAAGCTATCACAGTTAGCACATCATGACAGGCAATTTACTTCTCAACTAATAAAAGCATCACTTTATGGCAATTTAAAAATTCCACCTTCCCTCACACCACTTCCTGGCCCTGCATTTAAACCTAGGATTGACAAACTCCAGAGCTGGGGGAAAAAAAACAAAGAAGCAAATAAACAAACACACACACACATACACCAATCTTGTGCTATTTTGTGTGTTTTATATTGCATGATACAGATAAAAAAAGTATATGTAATATAAATTTATTTATAGTATGTAAGTGCTCTGTATTTGTAAACAATTTACACTCACAGTAGTGAAAAGTAGCTCCGGCTAATGCTGAATACACAAACGTACAAAAAAGGGTGTGTGTGCGCATGTACAGGCACACACTGTATATATTTTCATGAATACACATAAATATGTGTACTAATTTAATGCAAATCTCAAAGGCCACCTGCATGACAGGTATGGAAATCAGCCACCAGCCTTGCTTCCGAGCTGCTCTTAATTGCTTTACAGAAGAAAAGATCTGAATAGCCCCAGAGAGAACAAGCGATTGTTAAGGATTGCTGAAGCACTAAGGTTTCACTGGTTACACATCAGCGTTAGCAGAACGTCCATCCTTCCACAAGCCCGTTCCAGTTGAAATCTATGCACCACCAGGAGCTGTTTCACTTCTCTACCAAGTTACTTATCCGCAGCCAGTATCTATTAATTTTTTTTTTTAATCTCCTTAGGTCCCAACACTAACTCTTGCCATGTTGCTCTTTTTTCAAGTATAAATGATAGCAGCTCCTGTCTTTGATCCATGTATTGCCCTGCTGCCACAGCCCTGCCCTGCTCCTGCTCATGACTTCATGTTGATTTTACTGTCACTGTGAGGGAAATACTACACCACTATACCTTTAGCACCTTGATTTGATACAGCATCGTGTTAACGCAGAAAAATTTGGTTTCACAGAATGCCTTTTAACCTCTATGTATTGAAAAACATTTCACAATACAGTGAGTTTCCTGCAGAAAGTGAGATGACTGGACAAAACAAAAAATCCCATTACCGTGTATTTGAAAAAGGTTACACAGTCTCAGGGGTAAAATTTGTTTTGCCACAAGTTGTACCAGCACCTGTTTTGATATTGGTTAAAGTACCAAGATTTATCTGACTATATTAAGTGAGGCTTTATGCCAGCTCTGGTTACCAAGTAATTGATGCCGCATTGCTGCACCAACAATGGGGACTACCACCAGACAGTCACCCTTTAGCTTGTTGTTTGATCAATTCTCTGTGTGGCCTGTGAATAGATCCCAGGCAGTAAAACAGAAAGTTTCAGGTAATAGACTTTGGTTTTTTTATCAATACAGAAAGCTAGTAAATGCTGTGCTCCCATAAGTTTATCAAATTAATTTACTTTCCTTTAAACACTGAAGTTGAAGACCAGTCTCAAAGAAAAGGAAGAGAATTTTGCATCTCATATGTTTTGTTTTAGGATCTTGTTTTCCTTCTCGGCTCTGGCTACAATACTTTGATCTGTGACTAGTTTTGTTACATATGGTTTATATCATGGTGCATAATGTACATTGTTGTTTAGTGTATATATAATGATTTTCTTTAGAGCCACAAGTAATTAGAATTATTGATATCTGCAAGGTTCATACATTATATTGCTAAGAGCTGGCTAGGATTTCTCTTTTCCTGAAGGGGTAAAAGCCCAGCGCTTCCAAAGAACAAGGTTTTAATCCTATGCTTTCTGCAATTCTCAATTCCAGCAGTGATGATGCACAGCCCAGATACATAATACACTGCTCATGGGCATGCCGACATTTAGGACTGTACAGTTTTCACCAAGTACTTAACTTGGTATCCAAAGGTAAATAATTTCACTTTCATGACGCGAGTAATCCCAAAGCACACTTTTCTATGATTGCAAGAGAAGTCAGATCATGACCTTGATTTCGCTTGACATTACTCCATGTTTTGTTTCAGGAGCCCACATACCACTATAAACAATGAGATAAGATGCAGAATAATAATAAAACATATCGATCGATGAAAATCATCTGAATTTAGGAGTTCTTATTAGAGAAGTTTAATAAGCCAGTACTTTTTACAGTCTTCAGAAAGCCACAGATGGAACACTAGTCTCTGCTAACACTTCAGCACCATCTATAATTCTGCCACAAAGATTATTTTCCTGATCTGTCACTGTGACATGATCATACCACAGTCACCCTAACTCGGCACTGCTTCACTGATTACCCCTCTCTGTCCAGCACACACAGCCTAGCCTGTCCACAGCTTTTTTCTCATAATTATAAGTCCTCTCTGACCACCCCACGAGCTGGCGTGGCAGCTCCACTCAGATTTACATGCAGGCAGACTGTTGCCATTACAGTTCTTTGTATTTGGGAGATGCTCCCAAGTCAATACATACAAAAATAGACTACTGCTCTGCTTCCATATCTCTTTAAAATTCTTTGGTTCATGAAATGTGGAGACTATCACCCCTAGTTGCCTCTTAAGTATATCTTATTTCTTATTACTTGAATTTATCTACGCAAGTTTTATCAGTTCTTTCCTGTTTCACTAGTGTATTAGTGTAACACCATTACTTGGATGCCACACACTTACTTTTACACATAAATCAAGCCAATTAAGGAGTACGTGATACTTAGTTCCAAGTAAAAACCCTCCTTTTTTTCCCCCCTCTTTTTCTGACCTCCTGAGCTTCTTCAGAGTTTTTGTCATCTTGGCATCTCTGTGGAGTTCACACAACCAGAATACCACATAGCTGAACCATTCCCACATAGATGAGATACAACCCTCCACACAAGTGCTGGGTAAAGTAACTGCTTTCAGACACACGAGAGCTAGACAAGGAAGCTGTTAGAGCAAACATGGAGAGAAAGGGACTGGATAGCCATTTCTGAGCCACGGGGAAATTCATTCTTATTATGAGGAAGAACAACTCAAAAGTGGACACACATACACACACGCACACACAGAGCACAAGCTGCCCCCTCTACCTCTCCTATTTAAAACTGAAAATCCAGAAAACCTCACATTTCTGCAAGCAAAGACTCCTCTCCACCCACCTCCTCCTTGGCAAAAGCATGTGTGCAGCCAGCAATCCTACAAAATTGCAGAGGATCCTTCTACCCTCTGCAAGCTATGAGCTGTTCCTGCAGCTGTTAGCATAATGTCTCCCTTGAGCGTGCTCGGAAGTGCAAACAGTTCACTAACTTCCATACCACTCCTCCCCTGCCTTTTTTCTTTTTTTAATCCAGTTCCACTTAAGAAGTACACTTTAAGATAGGCAGAAAGGACATTAAAGACCTCCTTTCACATTTGGATTTCCAGAACTCCCTTTAGTCAAAGTAAGCTCATTTACAGTTTCTTTTCTCTTAGATATTGAGCACATTGAGCAGCACACATTCCCAAGATGTCACTATTTTTGATAATTACCTTAAGATTGGCTGAATTAGTCATAACAATGCTCTTTGCTTAACAGCTGGGAACTCGCTTAGGAACTTGCAGGGAGGTAGTTTTTCTCTTGTTGCCTAGCCCTCACCACTCGCCTAACCTGGAACATAATTTCACTATATAGGAAAGGACCATCCTTTCCTCATCAGGCAGCACCACGAGTTCCTAGGGCAGAAACTGCCTCTCCAAGCTGGTGGAGAGAGAAAGACTGGTTAGCTCTGCTGACTGCCCCTGTTTCACAAGGGCCATTTCTTCAGAAGTCTTTTCACAGTGGCATTTCTCAGGCATGCAGCAGGGTGGATTCAGAGGATTGTAATTTAGTGGTTAGGCTACTACCATTTGGCACCAGGACTCCAGGACACCATACCTGGCTCTAGCAATAAATATTAGACCTGAGATTTCTGTAAAGTTAGGTCACGCAGGGAGTCATCTACTTCTGCCAAACAGGTCTGATACCGCCCTTTATCTGAGCTCTTCTAAGAATTATTGTTTTTAATTCACACCCCAGGCCCTGAATTCCCCCACTGAGAACATCTTTCACAGTGAAAAGCACTAACTGCAACATCTAAAACTGTGGTTTCCTGGGGGACATTCCTACCCAGCTTGAATCCACAGCTCCTCTCACAGGCTAGGATGCAACTTGGAGATCCAACACCATCCCCATTGATTTTATGGAGGGACAAGCACAAGCCACAACCGCTGCACTCCACATTGCTGATAATGCGCCATGAAGTCTAAAGTAAGTCACCTCGCTGCCTCATTTTGTCCATATTTATGGGCTAGAAATATTGCTGCTTTACTGTAGCACTCTTCTTAAGAGTTAGCTAAATAAAGTTGTTCAATACCTTGAAGTTCCTCAACAGTGCCAAAACATCAGACCGCCTGCTCCAACAGCACAGTGCCTTCAGCAAAAAGAGACAGCGTGATTGGTTCTAAAGGAAGGAGAAGTGATAGCATCAGCTGTAGATAAAAGTACCACCTTTTTAAAAAGACCAGGCATCAGTGGCCAACTGCAGGTTTGTGGAAAGACTATCAATAACTATGCGGGGAAGGAGGAGAATCTTTTCTGTAGCGTTAAAAAAAAAAAAAAAAAAAAAAACCTCATCCAACAATTAATTTAGAATAAATGGAATTACTTTAGCCAATATACTCACCTAGGCATAGCACTGAAAGAAGAAAGGCCAGCAAGTCCTTACCAAAAGGTATCGAACATCCACTGGATGAACAGCACTTGGCAGTACAATTACCACCATCAAGGCAGAAACCTGACAGCAACAGTCACCACAGCTACGGAACAACCTATGGAGCACTGGGAAATTCTCTCTATTACAGGCATCCCAGGTCCTTTGGCAGGAAAGGGAAGTATTATACAGCGTTCTACTCATGGACATGACTTAACACGTCACTGCAGATTAGCAAAAACCTCAAATACCACTTGTCTTCCAGAAATAGTTAAAAAAAAGGAAAAAGTACTTAAAGCAGAAAATCTGAATCAGGAAATAAAGGTGGTAGGATATGTTACTAACATTAAATAAATAATTAAGAGTCTCCTATCATTTGTTCAGATTCTGACCCTCCTTCCGTGGTAATCTTCCATGCAATTTCATACTGTACACCAAGAGCTATTGCGCTATCCAAGAGGACAGTAACGTCAATTACCATAGCTTTCTTCTCTTCAATGCTGCACAGAGGTGTGCAATTACATGATGAGGCTTCTTCATCCTCCAGCCTCTTCTCCACCCCCGACATGGGAAAAATGCGGATGTTTTTTGTCCCAGTTAACTTTCATGCTTTGTTTGAGATGAAAAGTTTCCTTCCCTGCTTCATTTCTCCCTAGGCCCTAATGTCTAAGGACTATGTTTCAAAAAGTTCTCTTGAAGCACTGAAAATAAGAAAACCCTCAACTAGGATTTCAAAGCTACAAGTTACAATTTAAGAAGAGAAGCTAGAACACTTTGCCCCACAGTAATCTACTACTACTGAAAATACAATTTCACCCAGAGTTGCAGGCCCTCTTCCCCAAATTGCACCACACCTTCTCTTCTGCATGCGCTTTTGCACGTGTGCAGACACACTCCTTCCTCAAGAGCCTCTGTGTAACTACACACCTTCTGCCAGGTTTTGGCTACTCATCTCTGTTGAAGTGATTAATTTGAAATTCATGTCAGGTGAATTATTTACTAGGAAATGGATGCATTCAAGCCTTTACAAGAAATGTTGGGGGTAGAAGAGCAGTTTAATTTGGTTCCCCGCAAGCATCTTTACCACCAAAAGAGAAATCAAAATTACCATTTTAAAATAAAATTGCTTCCTGAAGTTTGAACATCTAATGCAGCTTTCACCACATTAGAAAGAGAAAATGGAAACACATCAGAGCTGACAGGAGATCACAACAGAAATCCTACCTACCTATCCACACAAAAGCCCAGGTAATCAATATCTCTGACTAATCACTAAGCTCTTCATACAGATCTGAATATATTGTTTCCTATAAACAACTTGCTATTGTGTTCAAGCTTTTGAATGAAAGGTTGCGTTATCTGGTAATAGCTACAGGTGTCTTTCATGCACTCAACACTGTTACCTGTAGTGCTGCAAAGTTTTGGGAAGGGTAGGAGGCAGGGGGAAGGCTTGACGGGACCTCACACTATCCATACGCACCCTAACCACCTTCAAAAAGCCTCTACTTCCCTGGTGCAGTGTGTGCAATAGCCCAAGTCAACACAGACTCAAGTTAAACACTACAGTTCTGAGGGCAAACTAAGCAGTCCCCTGGTACCTTCTTTTTAGGATAATAACAGAACATTCGTAGTTGCTAAATTATTAAAACATAGAGATTTGAAGGAGGGATTGGGCCCTTTGTAGCACCCAGTGCAAAGTGATCCACATTTTGACAAGGTCATCTGTAATAGGGATGTTAAGCACAGAGCTACGTAATATACACTGTTATATACAAAAATCACACACAAATAACAGATTCTAGCCAAAGTTTGTCATTTTTCTTTGACTGAGGGGCTTGCCTGGAGCTAAGAGAACAGAGATACTTCATGATCTATTCACTATTCTATCTATGTATTTCTAAGGGGGATTTCTGGTTTATTTTGGAATAATTTTATTCATTTCTTAGCAATATGAAATGGGGTATACAGATTTTTCTCTGTAGTGCTCCAGAAAACAAGAAGAAAAAGTAGCATAAAATAACCATACAACACAAAAATCCAGAGTAAACAAACTGGAAGGAGGCAAAAATCGTATGACTGTCAAGTGTTGAAATTATTGTTACTGAGAGAAACAGCTGCACAACCTGAAAGAATAAACCCCTAGTATAGCTCCAAAACTAACCTCAAGCTTTGTGTAAACATCTAAATACCACAGTCTCATTTAGTTAAGACTTACCTTTTCTCTACTTCCTTTTTGCAATACTGATAATTATCAACACAAAGAAATATGCCTCCACCCCACTGTTATGAGGCTGCTGGACTTCTCTGCTTGATGTGACAGGTGACAGCATAATCCAGTGTTCGATATGGCAGTATGTAACTGTTATGTAAAACAATAGTAACAAGTGATCCCTCAATGAGCCCTACATCAATGAGAATCCAAAAACTGTGGGTTAAGTCAAATGCACTACATGACTACATGGAAGTTTAGTAGAAAGGACTTGGTCCTAGTAAGGGTGCTACACATCTCCCATTAAAATCGCTTAATTTCAAGTTACTACAATCAAAAACCCAAAACAATTGGGCAGAAATTTCCTAAGCTATGAGTCTGCCTTACGCCCTTTGCCTCAGTAAGCTTAAGCTCTAGAAGAAATTCTGCTCCTTCAGTACTATTTCTTCCTGGAGCCAGGAGCAAGTCCAAGTCTTACTAAACCACAATGTTTCTACACTTTAAAGAAAGATATTTTTAAGAGTGACTGATCCAACCAATTCTCTCAGTTCACTTGAGTAGCAACATTAGGAAGGGGATAGAAGACGATAATATCTTCTATTACACCAAACTGTTACATCTGGGGGACAAGGTTTGGAGATATATAAGTCCCTTTGAAGTTCACAAGCAAGGAAGGGTGGGTTCACTATAGCTTTCAAGAAAACAGTTTTGTTTTCTTAAAAGCTTGTTGGCATTTTTCAGCTAGGTGATCTAATAGAAGCTATTATCTCCATATAAATCCTTCTTTGATCTTTCAGATGTCACCACTATAACAAAAATAAAGTTATTGTAGTAAATTACTGTATTAACTCAAGTGGCAAAAAATAAATGCAGTTACAGCTACAATAGTCCTGCTATGACCTGGATATGTCCTGTTGTGGAATCTCTGCTGTTTTTTTTTTTGTTTGTTTGTTTGCTTTGTGTATTTAAGCCAAGTGTTTTACACATGCACTCGCACACACACCCTCTAAGAGAGCATTACTGCATTTGCAGAATCAGATACTCAAAATTGGTCAACACCTCAATTATTTTCCTGTTCATTTTTACTTGCTAGCTACAGGCCCTAGATTTATGGGGTAACGAGCATTCACAACAACAACTTAAAAAAACAGGAGCTTTGCTGAAATATACGGAATACCATGCCATGCTAAAACAGCTTCTAAAAATATTGATTAACAAGGATAAATTTGTCCTCAAGTCTATGGGCATTCTTACTGGCGGTAATAGAGATGGAGCTGTTAAGTCAACAGATGAAGAATCTTCTCTCTAGAGCAATAATGGGCTACTATCCTGGCAAATGCCAGTGCACAATGACACGAAAGCATCAGTCTACAATGCTGTATTAAAAATTACAAACAAGAATAAACTTTGCTAAAACATCCAATAATCTTCATAGAGATGGATTAGCCCGTAACAATAGATAGCAGCACTGTATTAGTAGGCAACGAGAGCAGATCTCAACAGTGCTCTGTGATGTCTTCAAGAATGACCTTGCATCACACTTGTGAGTCAGTAACACTGGCACAGAAGGTAGGAGACCGATCCCTCTTGCTGAATCAATAGTCACTGTAGTGGGTCCTGGCACCACATCCATCTGAGACGGCGCTGCAACACGGCGCCTTACCAGCCGGCACGATCCTGCAAGGTCACCCTGCACCAGTGCTGTGCCGCTAGGCCACAACTCTGCTTGAACATACGAAGGGACCATATGAAGGGCCCACCAGCACACAGGGATGCTCTCTTTTGACATTATGATCACACATGCACCACGCATGATGTTTATTTGTAAGTGGTAACTCACACGTCGCAAGGTCAATCAATCGGCTCTTACAGGGCAAATTCAGGTGAGTGCCAGTCCTAACTTTGCTCCTGCTAGCAAAAATTTCCCAAGGCATCTATTTCCTTGACACTGTCCTTCTATATTTTCCCTCCAACTTGCATCGAGCTCAGGTTCTTCATTCTGATACACTTTTTATCTGTTCAGCCATCTGACTGAATATGATTGACCTCACTACAACCCAAGGAAAGTAGCAAGATTCAGAAGCAAACCACTGTGACAGGGAAATGGCACAATTATGCTGAGCCTAGCTTTTTGCCTGGCAAAACTGATTGAAAGCATTAACATGTCAAGACACAGAAAGAAGCAGGCACCCAGTGATTGTTACTGAAGGAGAAGAACCAAAAGATGGCTATTATTTTAATCATCTTCCAAAAGGTGGCAATGATGTTTCCTATAATTGCAGAGAGAAGCAGAAATGTCAATAGTTCCAAGCAGCCTTTCTTTCTGAATGGAGCTTGAATCAGCTCTTCGTCTAGGCTAGTGAAGCATTAACTGTTTCCCATTAAACTCTACTTGGGTCAGTCTGTTTTGCTCAGCTTAGATGGAAGTTGAGAATGATAATTACTGTAAGCTCACATCATTGCTGGGCTGAATTTGTTTTTAACTGTTGATGGTATTTTGCATGTATATTACCTTATGTTACCTTATTGAGGTGGTGATTGTTTTTGTAATAAGTAGATTTTTCTGGCCACCATTCTCCAGGTTAACAGAGATATATTACACTGTCACAAGTAAAAATTACTGGTTTGCTTTTAAACAAATACGGCAACAGCCTAATGATACTAGATGGCAGATGGTGCATTAATAGCTAGTTGTTTTGCCCTCATTTCAATTGATCCTGGTTTGGAATGGGACAGGAACAGCACTGCTAAAAAGTTATGCAGGCTGAGATTAATAAATAAGCTAGTCATGTGCTTTAAGAAATACTCACTGCAGCAGAAGAGCCGACAGTCACAGAGAGGAAAAAGAGCCCCGAGCAATGCTCTGCCTCAGGTCGGACAAGGGTGCTTCATGGAAAGATTTGCACAGTAAAAACCTACCACCTCTCCCATGCAGGGCTCTTCCATAAAGGATTCCTGTATTAGTAATCTTTTTCCTTCCATCATTTACATTTACACAACTGCTGAGGCAGACAAACCGATCCAAACGGCTGGCGTAATGCAAGTGTGTGTAAAGAGGCTGGCACATGATTCTGCATTTTCAATGAAACTTGTCTCAGCCTCCCAGCACTGTATGTTTAACCTGTTCTGGAGTTCCCAGCACATCATTTCATATTTCATTTTGACAGTTCAGTGTATCCCACCCCGAGTGCCTGACCTGAAAATGTAGACAAGTTTCAGATGAAATACAAGGTTAATTACAAAGGCTGAATCCATTACAGAAAGCTATCAATTATTAAAGAGTTGGTCCACTATTTGCTCTTTCTACAGCCAGAAATATTTAGGAGACAGTGAGAAGTTTTTAGGGTTGATGATATCTCTTTGCAACTGTATTACTATGATTTTATGACTAGACTACAAAGGTGAGATAGAAGAAATTTTATTTTTATATATACACACACGCATATTTTAAAGGCAGAGACTTTTAAGAAAAAAAATCAAAATACAAGATAAAAATACCTGCCACCTCCCCTACCACTGCACTGGTCTCTGATGTCTGCATTACTAGCACTACCCACTGATTAAGCACAGGACCACGGGGCCAATGAGGTCTTAAGGTAGGGTTCGCATTCCTTATAAAGAATCACAGCAATACATGAGAAAACTTAAAATGATTCATCATTCAAAAGAAATACCTGCATCAAGGTATTGATGGCCCTGCCAAGTTTTTGCTATAGAGAGCTATATTTTTGAATAGCCTTGAAAGACACCTGAGTATTAGCAGGCAGAAAAGCAGAGATCCCAGTAATTGTCTGCACATGTGGAATTTATTTTCTTGGCAAAATATACCCATCACTGAAGAGGAAAAAAGTGTGTTTGATTAAGAAATATTAATAGAAACATGTTTTGTCAGTGTTCTACATAAAGGATTTTTACATTTAATATGAAATTCTATTTGGTTGTACAAACATCTTATCTAGGATATAGAAAAATCCTCATCACCTGAAGCTTCTGGAAGTAGAGTAGGGGGGGGGAAAAAGACATAGAAAATGTAAAACAATCTCTCTTGAGCATGAATGATTAGAATGATATTCTAATCATTCGTATCTTTTCCTACTCCAGAATTCTCTATTACTGCTAAAAGCAGTTATCTTTCAGGTGCTATTTTTTAAAGACTTAAATGTTTTTCATCTTATTTGGGTTTTTGTTTGTAATTAGATTTTAGACTGTAATTAGATTTTTTCTTTTTAACTAGATTTTCACTTGGATAATTACTTTTTCCTGTTATAAGTTTGCTATCTAGTATCAGCGACTTACTGCGGGCCTTCATTTTCTAACAAACTGATAGGTTATCTTCCAGAGGTCACCAGAGAGGATGGAAAAGCAAAACCACCCCAAATGTACACACATAAACCCCCCGCCCCTGCCTTAAGCCTAGTTAATCAAAGCAAAACCAGCCACTACTATACGAGCACTACTTTTAAGTTTTCTGCTGATAGAGCGTTCCTTCCCTTTTCCACATCAAGAATCTAGACAACAAACTACCTTTATAAATATTTTGCAGGCAGTTTCATCTTTCGTCCTCAGGAGATAAACATCCCAAGGATAATTCCACCGCTGTGTTCAGTGTAGCTACCTGCAGACCATCATCCAGTGCAAAAGCTTACCCAAGTTTTACAGTAGATACCCAACCAGCATATGAATTTTGTATCACTTTTTAATCCCACATTCCCACTCTGAGGAAGTTCTGCTTGCAAATACTTTTCTGATGAACTCTGGGACCTCGCTAACCCCAGAAGGACTCTTTGCACACAGTTTCAAGAAAGGCTAGTCTATTTTAGGCATTAACTTGCATTTCTTTGGTGTCTTTTTGAAAAACGCATGTTCCATCCTTGCTTCTAAAGGGATCATTCCATCCCTACCACCCACTGGATGAAGAAGGCTACAGTCGCCTCATCTAGGGTAAGGAGGCTTTTTCTCAGCTTGGCCTCACTCCAGACAGCACGTCACTGGGTTCCCAAATTTGCAGAAGTTTCTCTGGCACTATAAAAAATGACGTCGAAACTGGCAAGATGTTTGCCCACACAGCTCTAGAAATATTACACGTTATTCAGAAACATGGGTTAAAACGATACGCCACGCTTATTCATACTAGCCTTATCCATTTTCAGATGAGTCAGTCAAATGAGACACGAACAACAGAGAAACCCAACAGAAAGTTATCAGGGTTGCTACTGAGTCATTATCATTACAAAACCCATAGACCTAATATTGATTTCTGGGAAAATTCTCAAAACAATAGTCTGTTACCATCAAGAGTAATCAAAGGGCTTTGGGAGAGCCAGGCTGCAGAGCTGGTTACACCAGTACAACACAGCACCCTGCACCTCCAAGCAGCGCTCCTTCCGCACTGTGTATTCTAGTTCCAGGTCCTCCGGGAGTTTCTAAAGGCTTTTAAGAGAGAAACTTCACAATGCTACTATTTTAGGGTTGCCACCTAAATTTGCCTAGGATTATGCTGCACATCCTTAGATCTGTACGTTTAAGTACGTTGTCCTAGTACATCCTAGTGTTGTATTAACAAACACCTTGAATGCAGGGAGGGAGACAGGACCCCAAGGATCAGAGGAAGCAGCACAAAACCAGCTCAGCACAAGACAGCTAAGCACCTCTCAAAATTACATTCCTGTCTGAAGCAGAGACCTTTAGTGGCTTGGCCTACTTATATCTTTCTTAAAAAAGTCTGATGCGTCTGGACCTAATTTATACATCTGAGGCAGCGCACTTTCACCGTGAAGTGGACCACAGGCTTTTTAGCCCAGGCAATGCAAGCTAAGAGCCCCAAATTATTCAGGGAGCTTTTTTTGTTGTTCTAATTTTAACCCAGTGTCAAGAACAATTTTTCTTCCTTTTCACTGTTCCATTTGGCAAAAATATATTTACCTTGAAGAGAGACACCACTAGGCATCAGACAGGATAAAGACAGAAAGCAATAACCTCATCAGAGACCAGACTCCTGCAGATGAATTCACCTCACCCCTTACATGTCTGATTTCTAGAACCTACAGCCTACTCCTACAGGCAGGAGACACCAAGACTGTTGTTCCAGCTGTACTACAGTCCAAAAATATTATTAAAAATCAATGACAGATTAAAAAAAATAAAAAGGCACTGAAAAATACCAAGCAGCTAATACTGTCTGCATTGACTAGCTCAAATGCATTCTCCTGAACAGACTTTGCCAGGGTGACACAAGTATCTTCCAGACTCTCAAATCTCTTTCCTCAGCAGCAGTTCTGGGAAGGAACAATCAGCTCATGTTTCTAGTAGAAAAGTGGCCTTTGACTCATGAGTTTTTAAGTATTAAAAATAAAATGATTCTCCTAGAGGCCAAGTTTGAGTTTTACCCCAGCATCAAAGCGACCACCAGCTACCTCAGCTGGTGAGGTAGCTGGTAGCTAGGAGGTTAATTTAATTTCAGCCAGGAAATTAAATTAACCTCCTAGCAAAAAGCTATTGTGGTAGGTGGAGAATGGGCAAGAAAGAAAAAGTTTTGGGCACCCTGGTCAGAGGATGCTAAGACACAGAGCCGAAGCAACATGGCCTGTAGCCTCAGACTCCATAGTATGCATCACATGATTTCCTCCCTGACACTGTTTTTTATAAACCGAGCCAACATGTCATCTAATGTGTCAAAATGTTTATTGTTTTCTAGACTGACAGTGGAAACCAGAAGACAAGCCCCTTCCCTTCTAACCTAGCATTACCACTTACCACCAGCTGCCACTGAGCTCGGAATACATGAGTGAGCAAAGCATTACACATATGTGTTGAAGCCATGACACAGGACAACTCACTGGAATAAGTTTCAGACAGTCTACTGTCTGAAAATGTATTCCTTAAATTGAATGTGCTCTACTGTTGTAAAAAGATCTTGCAACACATCATGTAGATTACTTCCCAAATATATCCAGAAGATCCTAAGTATGAATGAAGCAAAGAATTTCATTTTTTAAAGCGACAATATCACACAATGTAAGATCCAGATGTATCATTAAAAGATATTTTCACATTAAGAGAGGTACCTTCATTTAAAAAAGCAACAGTTTAGCTTAATTTGAAGCAGATTTCAAGAATTAAGTACACATACTAGAATGGAGAAGTAATGTGCTACAGCAGGACAGCAAGAAAGCGACATTACTTAACCAACCATTATAAACAGGAGGAGGCTTTTGCTACAGAGGCTAAAAGCGAAAAAAAAAAAAAAGAAATGAAGCCTTAATTCTTGACTTGAGTTTTGTCTGTGTGTGGCTGCAGAAAGAGCATTAGCTCCTACTCCAGACAGGGATGTCAATAGATATCCATCCACCTGGCTGCCATTTGCTGGTTGCATTATACGCTCCCCCTCTGCGAACCTTGAAAACTCTAGTCAGTGAAAAAGCAATGACCAAGTCTTAAAGCAGCTCTTCATATTCTCTAACCTTCAGATAGCTCAGCAATTACACAAGAGTCAGGCTTATAACTTTTATATACCTTTCCACTGCAAAAATAAAAATAAGAGCTGATTTATCTTGGCTACCACAAGAGGTGTTGAAAAGGGATACTAAATTGGGACAGACGGCCTATTTTCTCAGAAGGGACATTACATGCGTGCAGACATACTGAGCTGGCGACTCTCCACACACCAAGCTTAAAGGCAGCTTGAGCCTACAGCAAAGCAGTTACACTGACCTGGTGCTGCTGGAGCGACTAACCCCTCCTGCAGAGAGCAGCACTGCTTCTGCACTTGAATTTATTGCCGAGTGCACCTGCAACGTGCAGACTGCATGTTGGAGCCGGCATTAACCCCGGCACAGCCTCTCAACGCCCACCAAGCTACAGGCACTACTGCAGAGAGCGCGAGTCGCTGGCCCAGGGAACACAACCGCTCTGAGAGCGCGTCTGGTGCCCGACCTGTTACAGCAGCGGAACCGTGAGGCACCAAGGGGCAGGGGGCTGCAAGGCCCAGCAAGCTCCTCTCCCGTGTTTTGCTCCTACCTGATGCATCATCAGCAATTCTAAAACCGCCACCTGCAAATTCCTATACTAAACCAGGATTTTTTCCTATCAAAAAAGCCAGCACACGTGTATAACACAGGAAGCAAATTCTCAGCAGGAGACAAACCAGTAACGATTTTGAAGCAAATTTCAAGCAAAACAATTTCACAACATTTAAGGTAGTCTGAGTTATATAATTTTTTTCCTAAACACTCCAATCAAAATAGAGATGATTTTGTGAGGGGAGATCATCTCCTTTTAGGAACTGAGGTATTTCATAGCAACTGTTTTAAGAAGCTTATATATAATTTGACTCTCTGCAAGTTAAGATTTAAAGAAATATGAGAAGCCACAGCCTTCTTTCCTCCACAATGCAGTTCAAGGGCTCAAAAGTATCACAGACAACCATGAGAGCTACATTTACACAACCAAGACAAAGAAACCTCACAAATGCAAGGAAGACACTTGATAAAATCTTTTAACTACCACGAGAGGAAGAAAATTATTCAGTCTCACAACAGGATAGAATCATTCAGACAGGATTTTCCTGTGATGTTGAGCCAAAAATCTTCCTTAGCACAACAGGCCAATGGACTAGGTTTCCTCTTCTAATGGCTGGGGTCCCAATACTGCAAGGTGCAAAAACAAGTCCTAATGGTGATCTGATGCGACAGCCCTATAAAATAATCATCTGTGGCAAGGTGCTGACAGTCTCCCACTCCCCATGATGTTGGAGGTTGATGGAACAGCTCAAAGAGAAACTCAACAGACTACGAAAACGAAGCCTACAGTGCACAAACCTACAAGCCTCCTGGCCAGATACACCAGTGACCACCACCCAGCAGTAAAGAACCCTCAGTTCTCTTTAATTGATGCCCAAATCATGACAGGAGCTGGTCTGCACTCACTACTGGAAGGCTGTATCAACCTTTCCTCATTAACTACTGTGTTGCAGAGGTACATTTAGTTCAGTCTGAAATTCTGCAGCACGTGTTGCCCATCTGAAGCATGTTGAAATCCTACTGCACAGTACGAGTTCCATCTTACTAAATATACTTCAGTTACCTTATATCATAAATAAAAAGATCACCCGTGGATAGCAGGCAACTTGGTATAAGGTCATATTAGTCTCCAAAGAACTCTCCAAAATTCAAACTAGGACCTCTCCCTCTAAAGCAAGTACAAGTTAAATAATTTCATCCCTGTATTCGGTCAGAATCATATATACCAAAAGTATGATATGGTTCCCTAAAGAACCGGTAAACCCCTCCATCTCTTAAAGATTGGATAGCATCATATTAAAGAGTTTTACATGATCCAAAAATTGAAGTCTTGCATGCACTACTGGCTTTCAGATGAAGGTGTCTAAAAGAATGAGGGGGACATGACAAGACCGCAAAGAAAACTCAGTATAGGATACTGCTGCCATACCTAATGATTTCCATTATCCAGCTTCCAGAAACTGCACTCCTGACATCAGTAATTGACAAGAATAAAAAATAAGTTCATACAAAGCTGTACAGAAGGAAAGCTAGTAATACATCGGGTTATCGAGCACAGGCAAAAAGCATACTCAGCTGATGCTTGACACTGGCTCAGTCATATGAGGCAGTCTATCTCTTTCTGTAGGCTCCAAATTGATTAAATGAAGTATCAGGAGTTTAAACGTAGCAGAAAAAGTTATAGTCAGATACTTAAGAGTGCTTTCACACTACATAACCCTTCCTTCAACTGAGTCTTGTACTCCATTTGCAATCTTTCCCATCCCACTTCTTTTTCATAAAGAGATGGGAGAGGAAAATGTCCAAGTTGCATATTTAACATAAAAGCCTTTCAAACCAGCATGAAGCTTTCAGTTCAATCATGCTTTATGTACTGGAAGGTTAGCTAAAGGGAGAAGCTTATTAACATAAACAATGCCAATCCAGACTGAAATCCTAACAATGCAAGAGCAAAGCAAGCTCAGGCTTCAATCAGCATTTGAACGGAAATAATAATAATAAAAAATCTGAGGACCAGTTATATGGTAGCAGGAGATGTTGAGGGCAGTAGCAGGAGACGATGTGGGCCAAAAGAGCTTTCCTAGAGCACTACCCTTCCCAGCAGCTGGTATTCCACCACTCTTTCAGGGTAGACAAGAAAACACTGAGGCCTACTTATCTAAGAATGGATGAATAACAAGAGTCACCCAGCTCTAGTTCCCAGCTATGCTTGTAGGCACATCATTTCATCTCTTGATAGGTTTGTTTTCTTGATCTATTAGGTGGTTCCTATGTACCTTTTGAAGAAAGATGAAGTAAAATACATATCTTCAAGACTGTAGTAACTGCCTCTGAGGCGATGTTTCTGAGCAAGAACTGTGCCCCAAGTGTCTTGAAAGCTCAGTCAAGTGAAGATTTCATGACTAACCTTGCAAGACCTTGGATACTAAGAGTCTAGCCAAACTCCAATTCACTGCATTTTCCTCTCTGAATCATTGCTTCAGGATCCTTGGCGAAGGAAAAGACAGCATTTGTTTCCCATACAAAACTGTTAGCGACTAGTCCTTTGCTTTTTAAGGAACAGCATTTTCATCCCAGAACTGGCTGCATTTTAGTGATCACGTTTTCCTCTGCATCTAAAAATATGCAAACAAATTACATATACTTTGTACTAGATGAACTTTGTATTTCTCTAGTAAGATTCAGTATTATGCTTCCATTTAAGATGCTCTTTCTAGATGCTTAATAGAGAAACAATTCATTTCACTGTAGCTGGTGTAGTAACAAGCAGTTGTTAACCTCTGATGAGAAGGTCATATCACCAAGCCAGAGGTAAATTAAATTGACAATTGCCCTTGCTTAATTGCTTTTGAGTAGTACTCTATGTTTGAATAGGCAAAGAGTTATTATCATACCCTGCTGCTATCTATTAGCATCAAGATCAAGAATTTATTTTGCCTTTTTTTGATACAACCATAAAGAAGGTGATAAAGGTTTTTAATTAGAAGGAGATTTAATTTAGAATCTATTTGTGGAATTTATCCAAGCATACAGAAGATGCGTTGGTATGAGCATGCTTCTAAGTTCAGTGCTTCTTGTAGAAAACAAACAAACAAACAAAAAAACCACCAACACTACCCAAACCAAAACAACAACAAAAAAAGATCTTGCCAATTGTTAATAGAGAGTCTGCTGCACGAATGAAATATTTTACTCTGATTCTGGATGGACACTAAAATACTCAAGACTTATCTCAGCCTCCAGGCTTTGGACAGTTCAAGGAAAAAACAACACTGGAGCTTGTGCTGGTTTCTCACTTCGACCTTGTCAAAAAGCCAAAATCACTTTGCTCTCTTGTATTTAATATTTAGGGAAAATATCATGAAAAGCAAAATCTACATTTTTCTCAGGATCAAAACAAGTTCCAAATCTTCAAAACAAGTTTCTGTGATATTATGATATGTAGCACAGCTCTACATGAAGTCTTCTACATAAACATTATAATCACAGTAGAGAAAATATCACACAAAATACAGTATTTGCTTACACAGTATACCAAACACATTTACCATAACTAGAGGCCTTTGGATAAATATTGTGCATGGCTCCGAGATTATGATTTAACACATAACAGTGAGTCAAAAAAGCTATAGCAAGTCTGAAGACAAACCTTCACATATTAAACCAGTTCAAATTTCAGAGTGTATTTTAACCAGAAGCTTTATATTCCAGAATGAATATCTCATTATGATTTTTGCTTAATTTAGGAGCATAGCTTTTATATCTACACTTCTGAAGCGTAATACATTAGCTTTGCTATGCATACAACACTGAAGTAGACAGGATTTCTCCCCTCCTGTTCCCCCCGCCCCCTGAAGTACAGTTAATTCTGTTCACTACACCAAAGCATGATCTTATTGCTACCTACCAGTTTCCTTGATGAGGCAGCAACCCCCTGTCTCTGTGGAAAATCAAAGGTGCCAAGTTTAATTATGCATAGGTCTTTAAGCCCCATTTCATGGAATTATCCACACTATTTTTCCCATTGATTCTTCCTTCATCTCCCCCAACTCTTAATTTTCACTCTCTGTTATCCACCTGAACTCAGCTGGTCTGCACAGCTGAAGCCCCATGGTTATTTTCAGATTTGTGACTCTAATCAGACTAATTTGCAGTCCAACTTGCAATTTTACCATTCATGCTAGCACTACCCTACCAGCTAGCTCTTCCTACCATGCATCAGATCAGCCTCATGACCTTCAGTTACAACAGCGAGAGCACAAGGATCTCCGCACATGCCGTCGCCAAGTGAGGAGTTAATGGATTCCCATATCAAAGCACTGAGCTTCCATACTGCCTGAATAGAGCTGGAGATCTAAAAATCCATCATCTCTAGCCACAGGACACCACTGGGCTATTTCTTGCACTGCTGCATTCAGTTATGCAGGCTCATTCATGCACCTGGGGCAGCCGCTGGCAGCAGAGCAGGGGCTGCTGGAGGAAAGTCACGAGATCCCCGAGGCGGCGCAGCACGGAGCCGGGCAGGCCAGGGGCGGGCTCGCTGGGGCAAGAGGCTCCTCCACGCACAAAGGTTTGCTCTCCGCTCCTGCCCTCACCACAGACACTCTCTCCCAGGAGCTAACTGATAAAAAATAGATGGACCATTACTATGCATAATGTGAGCTCATTCAGTTACATTAAAAATGGATTTTTAGATGCCTTTTCAAAATAAAAGCAGCAGTAACAACACTTTTAAAAGCATTTTTGGAAAAAAAAATGCAGATTTTTTTTTCTTCCTTCAAATTAGTTTTCCTTTACTAGCTCTTCTGTGCTCTGGGGAAGAGCAAATGTGGCATGCAAGTACAAACACAAGGGATTTTGCAGATCCAAGGAGTTTAGAAAAGGACACTATAAGACTCTGAGGGCATTTTGGGACAGGATCCTTGGGTGGTTAAACAGTGCAGCTCTATCAAAAAAAGATCTCTGGCAATTTACACCAGCTGACAAGATGGCCACCAACACGCGAACCTCAAATTTGAAGCTCATTTAGTTATAGCCTGTGGCAGGCAAGATAATGATGGCCAAGATATATATGCTTGCCTTGGTCTCTCATGCTATAAACCTGACATAATTGACAAGCAGTTATCTTATGCTCCCTTTCGCATGCACAATCTCAGTTATACTAATCTCTTTGTACAAGTGTTCTCAGAGTACATGGTCAGGAACAAAGGCCCTCCTGCAGCCACAGGCTATGCGACACAGCGAATGGCTTTGCTGATGCTGCATGTCCTTCCTCAGCTTTTTTTCTGAAGTTCCAGCCTTTCTGAGTGTCTTTCTAGGCCCACTGTCTATGAACACTACAGAGTTCTTCAGCATGCCTTGAAAAACTTAAAAGATTTAGCTGCTGTTGCATCTCTTACCTGCAGAGTTCTGATTCATTTGATCCAAAAGAAATAGAAAGGTCTAAGCTTTCAAGGATAGATTTAAGAGGCATCTTTTCTGTTTATTTGAAAACACAATTGCTTAACTCATCCAGCTTTGTCTTTTATTTTTTAGGTGTGAAAATGCCATAGGACAAAAGGAGGTCAAGTTAGCCTCTAGTGTCATTTCACCATCCTTGGTGAAATATTTTCAATAATTAGTAATGTCTACTAAATTAAGAGAGTCATGAAAAGAGCCAATTGGAATACACATGATATAACAGTACTGAGAAATTCACCCCTACAGCACACCCTGCAGCACACAGATGACAAAAGGAGTCAGGTCTATTCAACTAGAGTTTTACGCCTTTGGATGGGCTTTCTGCCAAGGGAAGCATCTTTGGTACCCAC
Source organism: Crypturellus tataupa (assembly GCA_034781795.1). NCBI lineage: Eukaryota > Metazoa > Chordata > Aves > Tinamiformes > Tinamidae > Crypturellus > Crypturellus tataupa. The sequence continues at coordinate 804,260 of JAWLRI010000215.1, forward strand.
ACTACCAACATACCAATATTGTGCCTGCTTTCTTGATTTTTAACATCAAATTACATGCTAAACATATTCTTCCAACTATTTTCCCCTCCTCCAGACAAGCCAAGATGCTTAGCACTGTTCTGTCCTCCTGTGAGGAAGTTCAAGTAGTTCAAGAAATTTCCTTCCATTAACTGGAAATTACTTTTCTGTCTAAGGAAATGGAGCAACTGACCATATGCATGCTGCTAATGTGCTTCAATGCTAATTTACAGAGATACACTTGAATCATTTCCGTGATCAACAAAAGAAATGGAACCAAACAAGGATGCAAGACATGGCTTAAGATAATTGCCATACTATAAGAAAGGGAAGATGCAACTTACAATTTCTATTCATCAGTAGCTATGAAAGGGAAGTAAATACCTGTGACACACTCTGTGTGACCCCTACAATTCAAGTCCGCAGCAATTTGATAGCTTAATGCCTGCCAAAGAGCCTAAGTTGGCTCGTGCTGCTAGGGGACAGAAGGACCTCCTCAAGGCCTGTGGCACCAGTGCTGTCTGGTCAGTGCAGCTCAAGCGGGAACCTGCTCTGCTGCCGGCAGTGGGGACTGCACTGCAGAGAAAGGACACTTGTTAAGGTACCACAGTGCGCCTGCCACAGCTTATACAAGGAATGCCTTGTTAATACCCAGGTACTTTAAAAGTTAAGTGTTATTCAAAGGCAAACATTACTATTTAATTTCCAAAAAAGGCTCAGCTACAAATGTTTAGAAGATATACTCATGAGAGCAATTAAAGTTTTAAGGCTTTGCATGTATGCTAATGCTCAGGTTGTGCCTACTCAAGACAGCTCATTCAGAAGTATCTGAGAGTTTCTGCTGGGTAGCTTTTATACATGAATAATTTCAGGAGACAGGCAGGGTGCACCCACCAGTAGAGTATAATCCTAGACCCAACCTAAGACTAACATCTTCACCTCTTAGATTTTTACCTTGATGGAGTATGTTAACTTTTCAGACAACCTGTACATCCTGGTCTCTTAAACCTTCTAATGATTTGAAAAATTTCACATTTTGCTCAAGAACTCATTTGAATTCCCTCCCCTACTTGCTTGGTGGTCTGGCTATCCTTGCTCATTATTTAGTTCACCCCCTTAGCCAGGCAAACATGTTATAGTAGGTGTTGTCTCCCGTACTTGGCCAAAGGTAGACTGCCTTTCCTGCTCAATACCCATTTAGTCATGTCAGCTTTAACTCAGGGAAGCCTGGCTTTTCCCCCCCACCCCTGAACAGGCATCAACTGAGAATCAGAATATAGGTCAAATCTTGTGGCCTTCAGTTACAGCCTGGTGCCAAGTGATGGATCTCCATTAGCTTGAGATGACTTAAGCAAAACTTCAAAGTCATTAGAATTTTTGGCTGAGCCTAAAGTTTACTTTCTACACACAATCCAGAAAGTGTGTGAAAACTAGCATCACTTCCTCACAACCCCATTCCTACAGCCAGAGGTGAGGAGATAGTTTATGATTCGCATCTGATGGAACAAGAGCGGAACAGAGCAGCAGTGCGCATGGGTGGGTGATTTATCTCTTGGTAGTCATCAGAAGCAGAATATCCATCACAACCTGCAGCTGTCTTCCCCTCACCATTTGTTCTCAGCAAGGATTTTTGCATGCGATAAATCACAGAACAGAAGCCATGGAAGCCTAAGCTGAACGAATATACAGAAACGTTCAATCACAACTCAAATGTGCAGCCTCTTAAGCAGCCATTGTACAAGGTAATTTTCTGGTACAGGTTTGGGCTTGGTGCTCCGAGGTGTCAGAAAAATCTTGTAAGGAGGGATTTGATGCTATTACAACACTCCCGCTCCATGTGCTACAGTTAGTGCTGTTCACACAAACACATCATACTTCACAGGCCACATTGATCTGGATGGCATGCCATCCATTTTCCCTGGGTTGCCAGCTTATATCTCACTGTAAATCAGGAAAGAAAATAGTTTCAGATGTTTTTTTTTTTTTCTTTTGTCATATAGACCAGATGTCTTCGTTTATAAATTTTCACAATGTCTAAAAGACTCAATTAAAAAAATGAATCCAAATAGAACCATAAAGCAAGCAAAAGTGTAATTTGTTATTGAGATATCTTTTTTGACTTTGAATCTCACAGACAAAAAGAATATAATGAGCACTCAAGAACATACAAGGCTTCCTAAATGCATGGACAGTGTTAGGAAATGTCTTATCAGCAGAGTAAAAGCCACTTTCACAACTTTCAAAATGGCATCAAATGTCGTTAAACTAGAGTAGTATAGACTATATATAATGCATAGTAAGCATAAACTACACTAAGGCTTTTGGATTACATTTTGGTTTGGTGATGCAGAGGAGCAAAAAAGGACCAGCAAGCTGCTTCTACCATCAATCATTGCCAGTGAAACACTCAAAAAGTGAGAGGTCAGAAGTCAGAAATAAGTATCTTAAAAATAAATAAATATGCTCCCCAATATACACACAGCAAAATGCCCGTTCAAGCACTTTTCACAATTGCTCCTCAAAAAGTCAAGTGTCTAAATACACATAGATATATTAACATTGGTCATCTTTGCTTTAATACTTATTTTTGTTTCCTCCAGGTATTTAACGTACATTGGGTGCAACATTGTCACACGTACAACACTATCCCTTCAGCTTTTCTTCCCTCCAAAGAGATGCCTGGATTGATTATTTCTTTCATTCTGATGGAATGGGCGAGGAGGGGGAGGGAGGGCAGAGGACGAATCACAAACTAAATTTAAAATATCAAAATAAATAAATAAAAGTTGAGTGGTGATAGCTCACAGCCATATTTGAACCAACTCAAACACATACAAATTTTAAAATAAAATCAGAAATTAAACCATTAAAACACTAACGATGACTTTTAGCTCTAACCCTTTCGTCAGAGCCATGCTGAACACCAAGTTCTTCTATAGGATTCTGAATATCTTCCATTCCTTTCTAAGTCTATAACATTCACATTAGGTCCACAAGTTGACCATGGCATTCCTTAATTAACTTAAACTTTAAGTGCTTGTCAAATGTCAACAGCTCCCAGGCTCATACAAATCCTGTCTCTATCCCTCACTCCACTATGAATTAAGACATAGAACACTAACATAAAACATTTAACACGAGCACTGTGTAATGTGACCAGGTTCTATTTGAATAGACTTGTTCATTTTGTTTAGAAAGGAGAAATAAATAAATAAATAAAAATAAAACATACCAAACACAACTCTGCTCTTCCAAACCCCTTAAGTTTCTAGTCTTAGCCTTCCATTTTTCTCAAAGAATGCCAGCCTCTCCCTAAAAGCACTTTTAGCTAAGTTTTCCTAATCAAATAAAAAAGAAAAAAAAAAAAACCCAAAACAAAAAACACCAATGACCACTCACAACAACACTCAGACCAGCTATTTTACACCATATGAGGATCCAGTCAAGTCTCATTTAAACCTTCCTAGTGCAAAGAGTTAATTCACTATTTCATTCTTTATCTTCTGACAAGAATAATAATCCACAGATTCAGTACCATAAAATATTTCTGTTTTTTGGAATAAGTCTCACTGCCAGTGAATCCCACAGGATTTACTGACCCATCTCCCCCCATACCAAGACTTGGCTCCATGTGTATTCTGTCAGACGTACAGCCAAAAGGAACGACCTCAGATTAACTGGAATGAATGTCAAAGATATCAGTAGCACAAATTAGAAATAAAATAATATTTTATGATAATGGTTTTCTTCAAATCCATATTTGGCTAACAAACTCAGGCCCAGTATGGATGTGGACCTATATATATAGACTCACAATGTGAAGCTGCAGAAAATCGCCAAGCCCAGGTGCGCTGTCAATCCGAACAAGGATGCCGTCCTTCACTGTTGTGCTGAAGCCCACAGCAAGACGGTCTGTTCTTGTGCTCGGTCTGTCATTAGCTGGCCAGGTGTACAAGATGAGACCTCCACTCTTCCCAAAGATATATGTGGCACCAGCTACAAAACAGAAAACCCAACAAAAATGCATTAATTCATTATTTTATTTATTTATTCATTCACCAAAGCCAATAATAATTCTATGACTTTCAAAAGGAAGACAAATAAATAAGCTCCTAGTGTAAGCGTGCTGAAATTACGACCTACTACTGGCCAGACTACTGAGAGTAGATAGAGAAGTTTCTAGAAAAAATAACAGATCAAATGAGAGAGACATTTCCAGGCCCTGCCAGGCAACAGAAGGATTTTAGTATGCGTTGTTCTCCCCTATGTTATGATAAATGACATCAGGAGCACTCTGTGATATTAGCATTGATTCTTTATCTATTTCAAGATATATGTGAAATGAAGATTTAGACTGTTCTCTCCACCTCCTCACATGCATTCTTCCTTCCACCGACTGGCAAGTTTTCTTTTGAGGAGCTAACAGAAAGACGCAGACAAAATAGCTTTTAGCAAACAAACAATATCCGTTCCTTCGCCATTAGCTTCATACCACTTAGTTCAGCAACAGACAACATAATTCCCTTCTTAACTAATGTCCATCAAGCAGGAGAGTATGGTCTCTAGACTGATACAAACACTTGAATCTAAGTGGATATGCATGTTATTCAGAGCATCCTCATGTTCCTACACACATAACAGCAAGGGAACCACAAACAAGTTTTAAGTCACTTGAGACAGGTTGTCTGTACATATCCTGCTGAACTATTCTTCAGGTGGAAGCTAGTAAATAAATGCAAGCAGCATTTGATATAAGACAAGCCAAGAGCTCACCACAAATGCCTGATTTCATTAGACCTAACATCCGTCCAGGCAATGCCATAATATTCCACTTAAATAAAGTATCCCCAGAACACCTCAAAAGTACAACACTCCACTCCCCATCCCAAGAGAAAACAAAACAAAACAAACAAAAAACACTAACACTACACAGCCAAGACAAAACCCCACACCTCTTTCAGAAGCAGGGGGTACAAAAAGAATATTTGGGTGATCTCCTTGACTGGGCTCTGTCTTCAGCTCAGCACTACCCTTTGTGGGAGACCTTCCTTTTCCTCAACATTTCCTAAGACTTTTGTACATTTAACTCACCTTGTCCAGTACCATTGATTTTCATAATTAGCCTGGCTATGCCTTCCTCAACCTTACTTTAAAAACAAAGCCAGCACTCTCCAGAGAACAGCCTCCTACACTCACAAGCGCCACCTGAGCTCACTAAGAAGGGAACAAGGGAGGAATTATTGTCATATATGAGGAAGTAGAAAAGTGTTCAGAAATACCATTCTCTTTTTCAGAGCCAGAAGGATTTTATTTGAGCTTCTTAGAAAATATAGCTAAGGCTATGGCAGGTAGAACTGCTGTCCTAGACCCAAAAGGCACAGGCAGGCTAGGACCATCACGCATCCCGATGCCTCAGGCACTTGCTGCGCCCAAGTTTCTACACTCTTTTCTACAGTGGATCACAAGCTATAACAGTAAGTAAAAATACCCAGCTCATCATTGCATCAGGCATAAGATACTTGTAGAAAATACAGGGGAAGCTGTGTGCATTTTCCAGGTTAATTTAAGCTATAACCAATGCTAATTTATTTTGCTCGTAAACCAGCAAAATCAAGCAACTCTGAACAGACCAAGTGCAGCTGGATAGATTAGATCATATCTAGGTCATTTTTACGCTTGCCTACAAAGCCACAGCCCCACTAAAGCTTTTTAGAACCTGAATTCCAAATGAATACTGCACATTAATGCAAATAATTGATACACTTAAGAAGTTTCCTCTGGAAATTTCAGCACACATTACCAAGACAGATGGCAAAATTTAGGCCATAGAAAAGAAACTATTTGTGAACAGCTGACTCAGTGACAGAGTGAAAATGAATCCATATTTACTACCTTCCAGGTCTGGGTATATCCATCAGATCATACCCTCAGTAAATTCAAAAATATGTGTCTGAAATCAGGATAAGGTAGAAAATTTCCATCGTAATTCTGCATTAACATGAACACACTGGCATATTGGAACAGTGACCATGTATCATTTCTGATTCACAAAGGTTAGTTCAGCAGGCTGAACTCAATCTCTGAATTCAATTTTGGAATTAAGATGGGGGATGCAAGACTACTGAAAAATATGTAGAAAGGATTTTTTTCTTTTTTCTTTTTCTTTTTTTTTTCCTCCTTTTAAAATAAAAACATCTTCCTATGTACATCCACAATTTCTTTAAATTAGAAATTACTGGGTAGTAAATTATCCACAGGTTCTCTCCATGCACAGATATTTCAAACAGTCCACTATGAATTCCATCCAAATCCACTTCCCGCAGTTTGTTAGTTGGTTGTACATTGTATTGTACTCCGCTTTACCTTCCTTCCTTTAGTCTGCAAGGTAAAGCAAGATTATTCACTACTAATTACTACAGTAAGATCAAGCAAGATTACTCATCACCACTCATTACTGATAGCTTCATGGATTAAAAGTCATTTTCCAAAACTATTCCAGTATTCTTTCAGAAGCTGCAGAAACCTCTAATACTTTTTTTTTTTTTGTACAGATTATTGTGCCCTTTAGCAGCAAAGACGAGCTAGAAAGAAAATTCCTTGCTGCTTATGAAGACAATTTCTTTACCTCTCTCAGATCCATTTGGCTGCAGGTAGAGCATGTCAGAGCTCCTGTGAGCATCAATTAGAGCCAATTATATCTTCACAGACCTGCCATGGGACTTAACTGTTTAAATTGAGCTCATTTTCTCCTCACAGAGCACAGATTTTGCTTTTAAGCTTAACTTAAGGAAATTCAGTACTTTGAGTTTGTGAAAAGCGATCATTCAGATGTAACAGCCTGAGGAACACTATTCAAAATAACCTGTTAGGAGCAGTCTGATGGCCTACAGCTGCTGCAGAAACATCCAGGTCAGAATTACCTGCACAGTGATAGATGGACCAGGCGGTTTACCCGTGTGCAACTGAGTACACAGAAATTTGCTAGCTATGTCAGCATCCCTTCTCTTCCCTTTTGAAGGCGTATAGTATACACTGCCTTAATGTTTATACTTGATTGCTGCACCCATGATTTTATGGTGTTTAAAACTGTGAGAGAGGGGAAAACTTTCTGAGCAAAGCTTTCACCTTCATCAAAACTTGACCTGCTCCTGACCTTATCTAGTTGGGCCTGCTTTAAGCTGTGGAGGATGACCAGGTTCCATTTTTTTTTCGCTGCAGAGGTTCCTTAGAGTTATGTAAAAGGACATAATATTTTTGTACGAGGACTGGAAATTTATTTTTGCATTTCCTAATAGGGGAAAAATACAATTTTTTTTTTTCTCTCTCTCCTCTCTCCTCCAGTTACAAGCAGAGTAACTTTCCTGCCTTTTCCTTACTCATTGCTAGGTTGTTTGGATTTTTTTTCCACAGCTATTTGGTGCTACCACATATTTTCTGCTTAGGCCAGTAGCTCCGATGAGTCACTTGGTGCACTTCACACACTGGTGGAAAGGTCCTATCATATTTATTAATTATCATGACCTTCTGCTTTTGAACAAGAAGCTATCAGTTCAGCTAAAGGAAAAAATGCAACAATGTTCTTCTTGGGAAGGAAATGAAATTTACTGTATTTTCAAGCAGTGTTTTTAAAGGATGCAATCAGCAATACCTCAGTAAGAGAAACTCTGGGTAGTTAGGGGAGTGAAACGATCCCATTCATATCATGAAGGAGACCTTGATAATAACTGTTCTTTGCAACCCTTTAAGGGGACAATTAAATGACAAAGACCTAACAGCTACTGAGATTTTAAAATTCTCAACGTCTCATCAAAGTTGCAGTTCTGACGAACTCACAGAAATCTGAAAATATGGGTGATCCCTAACTCACTGCAGAATCCAGGTACAATTTCCATCTCTTGGAAAGACACTAGTAAGGGAATGTAGATTAAAATACACATGCAACTGTGTATGTCTGTCTCTCTTTGGAGGAGGGGAGGCCTGAGGCATAAGATGTGAAACTTGCTCTAGGGCCATTTTAAATTCAGGCAGTGCAAAAGTAGTTCCCAGAAATGTAGCAGAGCGCCCAATTCTGGCCTAGTAGCGAGCAGAGGTGGACAAAGTAACAGGAGATCAGCAAATAACAGCTTCTGTTCCAACTAATGAAAGATGGATAAAAGAGACTTGGCCCGAGACAGGTCTGAGGAAAGCCTCAACGGATCTTTCTGTTTTCTGCTCAATATTTATGTGCCTCAGAACAGTATGTGGGAGCAAATCACATTAATCAGACCACTGCCCCAAGGATTAAGATCTCTCCCATATGTTCACAGCTTAAGCTGTATTTCTGCATATTTGACCAATCAGTTCCCAGTCAGAAAAATAGTTTCACAGCTCTTCAGGCCTTAACACAGCCAGACCGTTCAACATGTTACTTATTTATGCTAGCTACACTCGTGAGAGAAAGGAGCCACGCTTTGAACATCAATTCTAAGAGCAAGTTAAAGCAACCAGCTCAAGTTGCACAAACTAGAAAGGAGTACCTGGACTTTGCACAAATTGCTTCTGACTATTTATTTATTGCTCTCCCAAAGTCTACCATGCAGTAACAGAGACAATAAACCACCAGCTGGTATCAGTACACTGTCAAAAGGACATACACTGTCTGAGGAAAAATGAAGCTTCTGACAGTTGTTTTTCCTACCTCATTCCTTCTGGCACATCAAACACACTGCAAATCCTATAACAGAATTTGTTTGGAATCAAAAATTAAGTATGATAGAAGAATTTATTTTAGAACAGTCAGAGATGCACTGACAGTATCAAAATGCATGGAGAACATAAGGAATGGTTGAAAAAAATTGTGTCTGGTTTTGCAATACACTGCTGAAAAGAATGGACAATTTGAGTTCATTACTTGAAATAATTTGAAATGAGATAACTCTAGTGTGCTAAAACATGTGTATTGTCTGGAGATGTCCTAATAGGCATTCCCAATTTCCAGCCTCTGTAAGAAAGTTTTCTTTAATCATTTCCATGAGTATTACCCACAGATAGGCTCTTCGCTGTCTTGTTAGATATATAGCAACATCTCTAACTACTCATACATATTGAAAAGAAGCAATATTTGGTAAATATTACTATACCAAAAAAGTACAAATAAAGATATGCTTGTATCAAACATTTCCTCAGAGAAAGCTTCTCTCAAGTAAATCTAATTTTTATAAACCACTCGACTATACGAGTTACTATTACCAGAGAATGAAAGTATCAACTGATCAAAAGTAGTAGTGATCTTACTGAATTAAGATTTCAAAATCATTTTAAAATAAAGTGAGACATGAACAACACAAGCCCAGAGCAGTGTGCCAGCACCTGCCCTTTGGCATCCTATGCCTGTCCAGGCATCCTCTCTTGACAGCAGCCACTCTTGCTTGTCCTGTTGTGAGCTGTCACTCCATCCTACAACCCCTTGAACTCAAAGGGTTGCTCCAGTTTTATTTAACTCCTCTTCCTTTCTCAATTCATGCCACACTAGAACAAAGAGTTCTTCCTTAGACATAGTGATGGGTCTGAACCTAAATATCAGCCAGGACTTCAAAAGGAAGACAGACTGCCACCTCCTCTACACATAGCCTTCAGGAACATACATCAGGACCCCTGAGCTCTTTGGAATGGCCCGTGGAATCAGAATATCCCAAGAAGTATCCTTTGAGTTACCACGACTTACATTAAAAAAACAGAAGTCTAGTCCAAACTGTGTGTCAGCAAACAGAACTAAAGCTTTACTATTTTCTCCTCACATGAGCATGGCACTTGGGCATCTGTACCACTGGTCCTGCCCTTCCCCCATTCCACATAAAAGAGAAAGATCTATTAGCACAAAGACTTGCTTGATAAGAAGGAAAAAGAATGACTTGAAAAAAGGTTTCAGTGGAATGATCAGCACCATCTGATGCAATTGGCCATTCCAAAGAATTGTCCAAGGAGAAAACAAAGACAGATCTGACACTTTGTGAAATGACTGCTGAAACATCCTTGTATTCATCAAGAGCTTTAAATTGTCTAAGAATGAAGGACACTTAAAGCTGTAAAAAATGCAAAGCTTCCAGTCTAATCCTGGAAAAGTGAGCTCCTGTACTGAAAAGAGTTTCCATGAACTAGCTCTTTTCCTTTCAGGATGCTTGCTCTTCTCTTGACAAACCCTCTGAGACCCAGACTGAACACCACACTCATTTCGCACTCTCTTAAAAAGCTGATACTCCTTTATACTAAACTGAAATTCCTCCCCAGCTTTAATTTTTCAATGAGCTTCCTCTGTGCAAAAAGGAGAAATAGTTAGGAAAACTGCAAGACTAACAAAATCAAAACAGCATTTCAGATCATCCTTGATTTCTTCGTCCTCCCCCTCTTCCCCACCCCTTTTTTTTATTATAGTAAATTAATAGAACTTTTCTCCCAGTATGCACTCATAAGCCAAAAACTACACTGGGCAGTATGCTGCTGCTTATTAGTTATATGGCATTAAAGCAATTGGAAGAGGAAAAATGGGGAGAGGAAGGGAGCACTCCGATAGACAGTCCAAGATAGACGGATTTGTTGTTTGAGTACAAACTAATCCACAAGACTGCCAAGGTTGATTTTTTTTTTTTCCTCTCTTTAGAAGTTGAATTTGCCACTGGGCACAATGGAGACGCTGATCACATCAGCAATTTAGGGATTAGTTGCCATCTAAGAGGGCTGAAGATGACCCTAGGCTCACAGGGGTTTATGTTTAACCAACATAAGCTTAACAGATTCCAGGTGAAATTGTTGTAAAACACTATGACAACTATAATTTCATAAAAATTGTTATAGTGGTATAGACCAGGATCCAACTACTTGTCCTTTCTGTAGTGCCAGCCCTACAGAGGTAACCAGAGAAGCAAAGCAGAGCAAATGTGTTTCCTTTAAGTACTTATAAGGCTTATAAGCCTTTTCAGTAAATGCCTGAGCCTTCACAGACTTAGTTTACACAATAATCCCAAACATTTTCCCAGTCTCTCCTGAGCCCATTTTAAAGTTCTAAATTCACAGCAATGATTTACATAATTCTGTTCAATGTAGCAAACTGAGCATAGGCCAGTAGCAGGCCAAGGCAGCAAAGCATGACAAGAGCATCCTGTGCTGTATTAACAGGGCCACAGTCAGCAGATCAAGTGATTATCCCCCTTCAGTCAACACATATTAGACTGTATCTGGAATATTATGCCATGGGTCAGCCCATACAAGACAGGCATTGACAAACTGTATGAGTTCAGCAGAGGACTACAAAGATAGTCGGTGAGCTGAAGTGCTTTCCCTGCGAGGAGAAGCAGAGGGAACAGGGCCTGTTTAGTCTAGAGTGGGGAGGAAAACAAACAAACAGACAAAACCAACACACACACAGCTTTGAAGGGACCTAATCACAGCTTTGCAGCACCTATCAAGGTTATCAGGTTATCAAGACAGAGACAGGCTCTTTATGGTGAGGCATGGTAGAAGAACAAGATGGAAGAGGCATAATTTAAAAAAAGATATTCTGATCTGAAATAAAAACAAAACTTTCCCTCCTTACCACACTCCCCTGCCCATGAAGAACAGCCAGGGAGCAAAACAGGTTGCCCAGAGAGGTTTTGGACACTCCATGCATGAAGGTTTTCAAGACCTGATGACAAAGCCCTGAACATCCCAATCTGACCTCTGAGCTGACCCGGTGCCAAGCAAGAGACATCCTGAGGTCCCTTCCAACCTGAATGAAGAACCACCACTTCAGTTAAATCATGCTGAAAGTCCTGCCCTAGAAGACAGTAATCTCTCTTTACACTATCCTCTCAGTGTCAATCTTGTTTTATAGACTTATGGCACCACTTCCTTACCCTCAAGTCTTCTCTTTCAAAGAGACCAGTTGTGTCAAGCTCAGTTCCCACACAGCTTCAGGCAGCCATACAATCAGAATCAGCCTAGGAAAGGTCTACAAGGACAATTCCTCCAGGCCTCTTCTATGTGCCATAGGCCATAAAAAGCATTCTATAATCTGCACTTCCCCTAACAAATATAGAACATTGCAGAAAGACAAAATACTTAAACCGCAATGCGCCAGTGGAGATTAAAAGCAGCCAGACGTTGCAACTGAAATTGCTGGAGTTTGCTGGGTGGAAGTGCCCAGAAAACCTGCAGGGGACATTGAGAGGAACAAACACTGTAAAACAGAAGAATCAAAATGAAAACAAGCCAGCAGACTCGTGGTCTCAAAACACACAGTGTGGCTCCACTAAGTAAGAAGATCAGATTTTCCTCCAACAGAGACAGAATTGTTCCAGTCAATAGATCTGGCCCTCTACCTACCCGAGAACAAAACGAAACAAAATGCTATCTACTGATTCAAGATGACATCAGGCCTGTTCTTTAAGCCAAATAAGGCTGCCATAATTTTAACTGAAAGCTGCACCCTGATCACAAAAGGCTGCTTTGCTCAAATAAGCACCGAGCCTGGCTGCGGTAATACTGGTCCACCATAAACAGGGCGGGGGGAAAAAATCCAGACAACCCAGTACCAAAACTCTCAATAATTACTGTGATCCTTGCAGGACTAGTTTAGGAGTGCCTGTATTGGGGACCCCATCACCTACTAGTCAGGGACACTTTATTAGGTGCAACTGTGACTCAATTCAGTAGAGGGAGATGGAAATATTTCTTAGTTGCATCCTGCTGCCAAAGAGTTGAAGTCTGAACATGATTTCTTGTTTGTTGGCATTTCCTGATAAAAGAGCCCACAGAGAGGATGTCCTTGGAGGCGGCCAGAAGGCAGAACGCCAGAGCAGCAGTATTCAGGCTGCTGGGAACAGTCAGAAGCACAGCAGGTTTCAGAGGCCATTTGGGGCCTGGAAGAAGAATGGGCATGTTAGCTCAGCACAGGAGTTTCACAGAACCTTAGCAGTGACAAAAAGGCCTAGACAGAGCTGAGGATGGACGCAGGACAGCCTGCTGCTATTAATCTCCACCCATTCAATTCCCTTGCAAGTAATTCCCCTCTCTCTAGTCTCAAATTAGGCCTCATTTGATTAAAACAAATAAATTGAAGAACAGCAGTTGTGTGGTTTTGGTTAGTCGCTTCAAGTTTAGGAAATGCCACCTAATGAGGTCAGCTTGCCCACTGCTCTTCCCCCTCCACCCCAAAAAACACACTCCTTATGAGGAAGTAATTCTTTCTTACAGATCTCTTCGCATTTCATTTATCAACAGGTATTAAAAACAGAATAGAAAGCACAGCTTACATTTATGGTCTTCACAGCAGAAGATCAAAACCTATTTTTCAGGTTTAACTGCATTAAAAATTAGGCAAAAGTTTTTGACCATTAGCTATTCTCCAGAGCCACAGAATGTAACAGGTTCACCCAATCTCACAACTAAGTCAGCAGCAGAGCCCGGAACAAGAGGCAGGTTTTCAAAGACATTCAAACCTTTAGCTAGTCATTAGCATTTTAGTTTGAATCAGAAACTTGCTTTTCAAATGAATTTCCTGACGAATCACTACTTGTTTTGCTTTGGTTCACATGAGAGCAGTCTTAAGTAAAACTGAATGGAAAGATACAATCTGGCGGTGAACAGGTGATGAGCACACAGAACCAAACTAGAGCTAGCAAAAAGCAACAGCCCCAAAGGTAAAATGACCCTCAGTACCTGTTTTCACTCCAAAAACTCCCTGTCACTGTACTGCACTACTTGTTACTATAGGCATAGCTGAGTCTTTTAAGACTGAATAGGGCTACTTTGGTCTATTTGAGGAAAACTAAATCCAGAATTCTCAGCTTTTTGACCTCACATCAAATATCACATCATCCCTCAAGCCTACTGGAACACCAATAATGGAAAGAAATGCATATTTAGAAGCTCGCTGTTCCAAGGGCTCTCTAAACTTGCCCAAGGTCACACAGAACAATTCTTTGACACTACTTTCTCTGCTGAACAAGATAATCACTGTTCTCTCCCCTCTTCTCTCAAAAGGGTATGAAAAGCTAATAAGATAGAGGAGTTCTTAAAGTATTCTGTAAGTGATATACAACTTCTCTTACCACAGCCTTCCCTTTTTGTGACTATGAAAGGAAAACCTCCATTAAGAGAAGTGGACCTATGCGAGTGTTATACAGACAATCTGTTAAAAAGTACAGTGCCAAAGTAAAGAGACGAGTGTAATGGTTGTTTAATCATTCTCACTATGAAGTGCCAATTCTTTAGTCTCTTATGACATTCATGAATGATGCAGAGGGCTAGCATGATGAATGCAGAGCAATTCCGACTGACAGATACTTTTAGAGAATTTATATCGTTCCCCCACTCCCAGGACAAAAGGGCTCTTGAGCTGAGTTATCATTTGTTCTATGAGAGGATTTACAGTCTTGCCAGCAACTCCTTATACCTTACCCCGTAAAGCATTTATTTTGATATACTGATTGTGATCATTCAAGAACAACTGTATCTGAAGAAAGTCACCAGGGGAGAGAGGAGGAGGAGAGAAAAAAAGAGAGAGGAAAAAAAAAAAAAAAAAAAAAGCCATTGTGAATAACTAGCTCACCTTGACCTGGCACTTGATTCCCCTCAGCTTCATGCCTTTAATAGCAGTTCTATCCCAGCATCCTCTACTATCCTAATTACAGACATCTGGGACAAGGGAGACATCTAATCTTTCATGCCTGGCAAGGCAAGAACAGAAAAAAAGTTTGCTGCAAACAAGAAGCCAGGCCTTTCTGAGCATTTCACTAGAAATCTCTCCTTGGTCATGCAGCAGCTTCGTGCTCCACAGGAGCGGCCTGCAGCTTGCACCAGCAGCACAGGCACGGGATCATCTGACAGAACTTCCTCCAGACCCCACATGGAGAAGCAGAGAGAAACAAATGGGTTTAGCCTTAGCAGCACTGGGCAATTAAGGGTCATTGCCACAACAAGCACATTGCCACAGAACGAGGATTAGGTACAGGAGGCATTTTGGCCTTGCAAAAGCTGCCACTTCTTTCCTCTTGCGGAGACTTCAAGGGACTCTTCCAGCTTTGATACTCAGCCACTGTTCAAAAGCCAGTTTGTGTCAGAACTGCTTTCTGAGAAGTTCAGTAGTAACAATCTTGATATAAAAATGCGTCACCATCATCTCAGAAGCTCAGAGCCTGTAACCTTTATTCACATGGGGGCAATATCCTCGCTTATGGGACACAGCCCTGCAAAAGGGCCAGAGGCTGCTCGCATTGATCTAGTGATCACAGCGAGTGCCCTGTACTTCATATTACAAGTATTAAGTGCATTCAGGCACAGCCCTGGTACACGAATGATAAATTGCTGAGAAAGCTACAGATAATAACCATATGTCCTCATAGAGGATACTATCCTTCACTTGTACATATTTTGCCTCAGTATTTTTGTACCTATATACAGTACATGATCTCAAATGGCCTGACATTCCCATTTTTGAAGAGGGCTTATGTAAGCTATATGAATAAGTTTACCTTATTCGCCTTTGAAATGCATCCATCATCATACAGTGTACAGCTTTGCATAGCACCTGTTCCCATGAAAATAGGAGTAAGGAAGTACTTCAAGTGAAGCAGGTATGTAATGGGTTTTGCAAAGAGGGTTTAGTGAGACAAGCTAAATTAATAAGGCTGAAGAAACAGTTAAAAGCAAATACACCAACTACCTTAACCTCATTCCTACTCTAATTGAGAAACTTTCATTGACAAAGATTTCCTTCACTGAAATATTTCAAACATATGCTCATCTCCATGTACCAAGAGTTTCAGCCCATATGTCTTAACTGTCAATGGCTAGCTATAGGTCCAATAAATTATTTAATTACTAAACCACTTTGGAGGACAACATAAAAATGCTCTTTCTGGTACAACTTCCAGGGTGCCAAAGGCATACCATTTCACAGAAAGCTCAGCTCTATGTTTTCTAAGGAAGAAAAAAAGTCTCTCAAATAAGCTGCAAAAATAAATCCCAGTATATCTTTCTTCTCTCCTGTGCTGTAAATGCAAACTATTGATTTGACTCTTGCTCTTTCATGCCTTTCACACACTTCAATAATACAGAGGATTTGTTCTTCATCCTTTCATCTCTAGGTCTGGAATGCCTCTTAAGCTCCAAGTTAAGGGTCACTTATTCTTCCTCACGCTGAACCTCTCATATCCTACAGAGCTCGACAAGTGACAGCTAGAGAGCAAGCAAGAGAGCAAGCTCACCTACCCTCCTGACTTCTTTGAAGGGTGGGAAAGAAAGTAAGATGAAATTTTTATAAACCCAGGTTTTCAAACTTTACATCACTTATATTTGGCCTTTTTGAAGCATCCTTTTGAATGAGATAAAAATAAATAAATGAAATATGGCCCAGGATGAAAAGCAACTTCCAGTGTTTGCAGCTTGCACTGAAGTTGATTGGGCAGCACTGAATAGTGCGTACGTGTTCCAGCTATTAGAATTGTTGCATCCTGTGCGGAATGAGCCCTTACAGCCCTCCTCACCAGAAATGTCTAGAAATGGAGAATCACAGAATAATCGGAAGGAGCCACCAGAAGTCATTTTGTTCACCTTTTCTGCAACTGAAAACAGGAGCAATAGATCAACTTTTTCAGGACCTTATCCAGTCAAACTGTGGACACCCCCAAGGAAGATTTCACAAGAGCTTGTGCCAGCATTCAGCCACCCTAGCATTAAATTCAGAATTTCTTATATTCCCTCTTGTGCCTGCTGCTTCTTGTCCTGTCACTGTGGTTCTCCAAGTCTGTCAATCTTCTCTATAACCTCCTAGTTGAGCAGTTAAAGACTACAGCAATAATTTTCCCTTTTTCTTCAAAGGGCTAAGTAAACCATCTCTCAGACCTCCTTACAGGTCACATTTTTCTAGCTTCCTATCGCCTTCGTGGCTTTTTAGGAGACTTCCTCCAGCATCAGTATCTGTTCATAGTGTGAAGCCCAAACTTAGGCACAGTATTGTGAACATGGTCTCAAAAGTGATCACTAAAAGGCAAGAACCTATTCCTTCAACCTGCTGGACGTACCTCTGCTAAGACAGATCACCAAAGCCTTTGCTGTAAGGGCATCCTGCTGACTCCTTTTCTGTAAGGCCAGTTTCCATTCAGTTAGCAGCCTGCCTGCCCTGCTGTGCAGGTGCTCTTCCCAGGGATGTAACTCTCCTGTCACAGCGGTATTGTTTCATTTGTTTTCCATAAAATACTGTTACGAGACATTCAAAAAGCCCATAGGAGGTATGATCTCTTCAGGAAGCCCTCCCAAGATGTCATTCTGACAGCTGTATCTTCCCTTTAGTACTGCTTAAATATGGGAATGGATACTCTGAGCAGAGAGAAGATTCCAGGAAAAGCCAGTTTCTTTTCAGTGACCACAGAAGAGTAGGCTGCTGCATGGGCTCATCTTTGTTCAGAGGCTCACCAGGATTCTGAAAGACGGCCTCCACGGAGTCAAACTTTAAAACACATAGCATACATTAATTCATTCCTTTTAAAGTGTAGTGAGCTTCCCTGTCACTTTTGAAAATTCTCACGATTATTTATAGTTAAAGGAAAGCCCCTGATTTTCTTGCTCATTCATTTTCTCCATTTGATCTTCTGTAAAATCATAAAATGCTCAATTGATAGGGTCACAGTATTTGGTGCAATAAAAGTGATGAAATGGCAAACATAAGGAAAGGGAATGACATCCTGATCTCGTAACAAGTTTAAGTCCAAAACAATTAATCTCGGGTCACTGACTTGAAATTCAAGTGTATTTGGTTATGAAAGAAAACATGCCCAATTACAGCACTTCAAGGCAGCATCTACTCACATCTTAATTCTTATTCAAATATGATACTTCTGTAACATTTTATATGGGGGGAAAATGAGGAAAACCAATTGAAAAAGTGAAGTTGATACTATTTTTTCACCTATTGCAGAATAGGCAAGAACTTCTGTCACTCACATTCTTCAAAAACAACACGTGCCACCAGTACATATGATGCATCTCACTCCTAGGCAATCTTCACAAAACCCTACCAGAGCAGCACCTACTACCTACCTTCCAGAGTAGATTTATACAACCTAAAGCAAAGCAGAATAAGAGACATTTCTGCCTGCTTATTTTGGTATTAGGTATATTCTAGTGGCAACCAATTACTGTCATGGCAGAGAAAGGAGAAGATAAAGAATTACTATCACTTGGACAGAAACTAGACTATCCATCAGAAAAAGCTTAAAAATCAAACAATGCAGAAGGGTTATACAATTTTATCTTCTGAGATAGATCAGGTGGATATAGACTGCCAAAGAGCTTAAGGCTGTTCTGTTTAAGTTAATTTGCACAGCAGTTGCTATAGTTAAACCACTACAAGTAGTACAAGTAATCCCAAATTAGGTTTATCTCACCTGCCTCCTTGAAGATCAACCAATCCAGCCATTACCCAACTATACCTACACTCACTTTGAGCATAAGAACTATAGTTGTACACATTTCTGTATTCAGAGCTAACAATCACACACAAAATGGCAGCTTCCGTAGTCACTCGTGAAAGGAATTATATTAAAAACAACAGCTGAATATATTCCATAATATTTGCAGATAACATTACACTTGGTCGTTTTCTGTATAGGGCAGACCATGGAAAGCTCTCTGGTAGAGAGAAAAGCATTGGATTTTACACATTTCTGCTGACTGGCTTTGCAGAAATACCAAGAGGTCAATACAAGTCATATCAAAAAAACAGGCTTTTTTGGTTGGTCTCTCTCCCCCCAGAAAGCTGTCATAAAAATTCCCAAAGGCCCATGTTCCAAGCTATCATGATGGTGGCAACTCTATATACTTTTCCAGGTAACTAGAAATTCAAGAGTCTCCATCCTCTGCCCACCCCTGCCCAATTTTAACAGAAGGTCAGTGCCTGGCTTAGCATACTTTGGGGAGTGCATGAATTTCAAGCATCAGATTATCACATAGCCCTTAAACAGTACAGATTGTCATCACTAAGTACTATGTAAATTAAGAAACTATATTTGAGTGTGCATTTATACTGTAAGTGTATTGGCATAAACCTTTTTTATTAGAAGCGGACAGGCTAGGGAGGTAGCATCCCTGAACACAAAAGCAAGCCTCCAGCATCATTTATTCTTGAACTTATGTTTATTGCTCCTTTGCTGGTATCCTTTGTGAGCAGGAAGGAAGAACAGTCTCAATATCTTTTCCACCAAATCCTCTATAATGACAAATCTTTCTAAGACCCACAAGAAGTGAGTTATGAAGTGATGGTTAGGTAAGAGGCATTTAATTGGAGAACAGTGCCTGTGAGTTCCCAGGTATCTGTGTGTACCAGTTAAGATAGGTCATTGATTAGACCCTCTAGAGACTACTGCTATACAATCTAAACAAAAATGTTTGTTTTAAAATAAACCCTTTCCAGCATCAAGAAATTACGTTCTTCTTGCTTCCAGGCATGCAATTACTGCAGCTCCCATTTTCCCTTTCCTTTTCCCTTGCCCAAGGGGGTCCCTGTAAGAGAGCTCTTTTACTCTCACCGCTATGCAGTCTGGCCAAGACCAGATCAACAGTAGCAATAAGACAGACTTCTTAAAAGTGTGTATTTTTTTCTATTAACTTGAACTCAAATTAACTTTTCTGCTCCAGTACAAGTTACCCAGGACTAAAAGGACCACCTGAAAAATGAAATTAAAAAGCTATACACTGTACATAGAGCTTATCTGAGAAAAGTGTTTAAAAGATGTCTATTGTGAGAAGGGAGATAAACATTCAGAGTTGCAAAGGGAAACAGTTAGCAGTAATGAGATGAAACTGGAAAAAGGAAAGTCAGCTGAAGGAGTAAACACATCTACTCCCATTCCCATCCTGAGGCACATTTCCACATGACCATCCCTCTGGTTTCAAAGCTGCAACATTTAAGCCTACCAAATTTTACCACCTTTTCACCAAACATGAAAAGTCTTGCAGAAGCATCTAGAAACTTCAAAAGGCCTTGAAACCCCAGGCATGCTGCCACCTCTCTTCCTGGTGACCAACACACACTGCTGTAGAGCTGCTGAGTGCACGGCCTGTCATCACGGCACTCCAGCACTGCTTGCACCAAGTTCAACAGCCCCTTCCAATGCCACCACCAACACCCCACAAGCCACGGATCTGTTGCTTAGAGGTTTCTTGTTTAACTTGAGTTTGGCTGTTTCTCCCCCTGCCATGTTTGCCAGAGGCATCACCACCGTGACTAAAAGACCTCCTGAGAGGATAACAAATACTGAAAGTTTTCCTTCAGAGCAGTCTCCAGCTGTTGCAAACTTTCCCCATTTATCTCTTCACAGCCTCAATTAGAGCAATTGCATCTTGGAAGCGATTTCCTCCTCCCTCCTACCGAAAAAGCTTCGGTCCACCTGTCAATTGGCATCCCTGCTTCATTACTCCTTGACAGCTCGCCACGCAGCTCTGCTCCCCTGGCAAATTACTCCTAATCAATGCCTTCTGCAACATTATCTGCTCAGCTCTGCAATGCGCAGACGCGGCCCCCCGCACGCGAAGAAGGGCCAGACGCAACTGCTGCCACCCCGAGGAACTCTGGTGGCCAAGGACCTCGGCTCACACGAGAGCTGCGGGATTTGCTGCCACCTCGTTCTGGGTCCCGGCGCACGGAC
The DNA here is from genome assembly GCA_034781795.1 of Crypturellus tataupa. Classification (NCBI taxonomy): domain Eukaryota; kingdom Metazoa; phylum Chordata; class Aves; order Tinamiformes; family Tinamidae; genus Crypturellus; species Crypturellus tataupa. The sequence goes on from JAWLRI010000215.1 coordinate 824,938, forward strand.
CCTGCCTGTCTCTCCTTTCTGCAAAGCAGAAAACAAAATGCTTCTCTAGCTGTACCAGGTGCTTGGAGAGATGCTGGTGGAGAAATAAAGGGTCTCCTACATAAAGGGTCTCCTTCAGTTTGATGCTGTTGACTCTAAGGCTACCAGAAAGGAATTATAATTAGCTACAGAAACACGAGTTTTTAATAATTTGTCAAAATGCCAAAACACATCGAGAATACAAGTGAACATGAATATGAGGGACTCATCAACTGACTGCTTCTGAGAGATGTGGAGCACAAAATGACACATGGCTGAGATGTTAAATATTTTTCTTTTTCAGTGTATTTAGACCTGATTGTTTCGTCAGCTGACAACTCCCTACATAAAAACATCTGCTCACCAGGTATAGCTCAGGGGGAAGAAACTACAAAAGTTTCAGCTAAACCACCTCCAACACTAGCGCTACATTGAATTTCTAGGTTCTACCTTCACCCTTCCAATTTCTTGCACTCCTGGCTCTCCCCAGTGGGGCTGCCAAGAGGACGAGCAATCGGAGCCAGATGTGATAATGGGAACTGCCAAAGGATTCCCAGATTCACCAGTTTGGGTCCCTGTTCTGCACAGACACAGCATTAAGCCTCGTGGTTAATGTAATAACTAATGTCCTCGTGGGGGGAGTAGTGTTTTTCAGCCTTCTTATCCATAAGGAAATGATCCTCCTCTGCACTGCAGAGCACATGGCACCAAATGCCTTGCTGAAGATCAGAATTAGGGACTTTAAAAAAAAAATGTGAGAGGAGAAGAAACACACCATCGTATCATTAGAAAATTCTCTGGCCACTTTACATTAACTGAAACTTCTCAATATTACTTCTCCTCTGCACCAGCCCTCTTTCTCCTTTTCCCACAGTACTCAGTAATCCAGAGGGTTACGCCTGTGGGCATTGGTAAGCATGTGACAAGTGTAAAGGATTACTACGGACTGACTGGATAAGCCATATGTCAGTCAACGTTACAGCTGAGGAAAAATCACATGCTTTGTAATAATATCCCCAGAGACAAGGGTTTATGGTACACATGCCTTGCTACCCAGTAAGTTACATCTCACTTGAAATCAAAGGAAAGAGAAATACTACATTCCTTTTCAAACTGTGGTGTTGGCACACAAAAAAATGGCCTGAAACCACTCATTAAGGGCACTGAAGGACTCGTGGGATTCTCACGAAGCACATGTTTGGAAACAGAACCTGCCCTTATCTTTTAAGCAAAATGTTTTGCCATCTCTCCTTTTTATTGAGAAAATCATTATGAGGAGGAGGTGGTAATGCCATCTTATAACACATGATTTTCAAGCAGCACACTACTGCAAGTGCCATCTTGCAAAAGAAAAAGTAGAAGCAACAAGCTATACAATAATTACAAAAATTACAGTCAAAATATGCTGCTCAAGAAAAGAAAGGGTGCATACAAAAACGCACTGAACTGGAAACTATGCTGCAGAGCCCTGCAGCAGAGTGGTCTGGAACATCTAATTAGCTCTTGCTGAATGCAGAATTATTTTAACTCAAAGTTTTCCTTTTGGGCTCATTGTAGATGTTTTCACTATAGAACAACAAAAATAGTTACCAAATCAAAACAGAAAAATGAATGTATATGGATGCTTGAAAGAGATGTGCAATTAATTTATCCGTAATACAAATAGGTTACTGCACAGCCTAGGAGCGGCTCACGTATTGGTCACGAGGTTCTTTCTCAAGTCCGGGACTTGAGAAAGGTTTTCCAAGCGCAGCCCTATGTTGCAGCCCTGTCATTCTGCCAGGAAACCCCATCTTCTTCCCAGAGACCTTGAAATAACTGGAGAACAAAGACTATTGATTTAAGAGCCTGGTCACAGTCAAAGAAAATATAACCCTGTATTTTTCACATGGGGACTTTATTTTCCTTCTCTTTCTCAAATTTGGATTTGCAAAGTCCCCAATGTACGACAAGCCATTTGGGTGCACATTCTCTGTTCAAAACAAAGCAAAAAAATTCCTCTTTATGTGAAAGAGGAGAGAAGATCCTCGCATTTGTTATAAAGCATCTAAAGCTTTAAAGCTTTAGCACCGCTGGATCAAGCACAACCCATATTCATGAACTAGTCAGAGGTCATACACATTGCTTAGTGACCAGAACAAAACGTCTTAAAATAGTAAAACAAACTGTTATGTTCAAGCTTCAAAAAAGTAAATGTGACATTCCGGGTACCAAAACAAAATAGTAATCTCTTAGTCTTTTAAGATCAGAGCTATACATACAATTCCATGCTTCTGTTTGTAGCCTATATAAACACAGTGGGATTCATTCATGAAAACACTGAATGTGCTCAAATACCAGCATCTTTATACCCAATCATTTCATTTTTTTTAATTCATATATGCGTATGACTGAATATATACATACATAGAGAACTATACCATCTTTCAGACAAACTTGAGAAGTTTCTCACATCAATTTGTATTTCTCAAGTTTTTTAAACCAGCGAGTAGACCAAATACAAACAGCAAGTCTTAGGACGTGGCTCAGCCTGGGACACGTCTAATTTAACAACAGCAATGCAAAGATCTACCTCCCTTTCAAATTACAGAGGGCATCAATCAGTCTGTCACACATAGGCAACTCCAGCAACAATGCTTAGCTCGGAGCAAGAACCAACTGGTTCGTGTCCAAGGTCCCTGGACACTAGGGTAACAGGCTTGTTACTGCTAATAACAAGACTGAATACTGCGTTCAGCCCTTCGGACATAGAATCATAGAATCATAGAATCATAGAATGCCTAAGGTTGGAAGGGACCTCTAGAGGTCATCTAGTCCAAC